>CAUYPK010132164.1:0-56014 GCA_963574355.1 Loris lydekkerianus
AACGCACCACCCCCCCCCCCCAAAAAAAAAAAAAAAAAAAAAAAAAACCAAAACAAAAAAACCCAAAAAACTTGTTAAAAAGTAATACTGTAAGGCTGAGCTTGGTGGCTCACTCCTATAATACTAGCACTCTGGGAGGCCAGAGTGGAATGCCTAAGCTCAGGAGTTCGAGACCAGCCTGAGCAAGAATACTAAAAATAGAAAAACTAGCCAGGCATGGTGGCTGGTGCCTGTAGTCTCAGATACTTGGAAGCTAAGGCAAGAGGATTGCTTTACCCAAGAGTTTGAGGTTTCTGTGAGCTATCGTGATGCCATGGCACCCAGGGTGACAGAGTGAGACTGTGTCTCAAAAGTAAAAAAAGTAATACCATACACCATCAACCTCAATTAAGTCGGATGTGATGGTGTGTGCCTGTAATTAACAGGTACTTGGGAGGCTGAGGTGGCAGGATCACTTGAACCAAAGAGTTCAAATCCAGTGTGGGCAACATAAGGCAACATATATATCAAGACCTCATATCTTTTTTTTTTTTTTTTTTTTTTTTTTATAGAGACAAAGTTTCACTTTATCGCCCACGGTAGAGTGCAGTGGCATCACACAGCTCACAGCAACCTCCAACTCCTGGGCTTAGGCGATTCCCCTGCCTCAGCCTCCCGAATAACTGGGACTACAGGCGCCCACCACAACGCCTGGCTATTTTTTTGTTGCAGTTTGGCCGAGCTAGGTTTGAACCTGCTACCCTCAGTATATGGGGCTGGCGCCCTACCCACTGAGCCACAGGCGCCGCCCAAAACCTCACATCGTAAACAGAAAAAAAATCCAAAAACAAAATTATGCCAAGGGAATACAGTGCAAAATGAGTCTCCTTCATGCTCAACTCCCAGTCTCCAGAGGCAGCCGTGTGGTCACTTTTTTGTGTATTTTCTTAGACATGGGGTTTGTACAAGCAGATGTATATGACGACACACAGTGGCTCTCCTACACTTAACTTTTTTTCATTTAATAATGCTTACAGATGATTCTTTATTTACACTGACTTTGAAACTGTCAGTGCTCATAAAATAATATGTGAATATAATCTTACTTTTCTGCTCTAGTATAACCTCAGACTTGAAAACAGCTTCTTGTCAGTTGCTTCTTGGGTTCTAGGCCTTCCCCAGAGCTCGTGGTTTCTCTTTTCCTTTGTCTTGGTCAGCTTGGACTGTTGTAACAAATACCACAGACTGGATGGCTTTAAACAACGGGCATTTATTTCTCTCATTTCTGAAAGTTCCAAGGTCAAGGTGCTGGAAGGTTTGGTTTCTGGTGAGAGCTCTCTCTGTGGTTTGCAAAAAGCTGCCTTCTCATTGTGTGTGTACCTAGTGGGAGGAGAGGACTCTGGTCTCTTCATCGTCTTATAAGGACACTAATTCCATCATGGGGGCTCTACCTCATGACCTCATGTGACCCTAATTACCTCCCAAAGGCCTTAATTCCTAATATCATCACATTGGGGATTAGCATTTCAAACTCTGAATTTTAGGAGGATGCAAAGATTCAGTCCATAGCACATCCCTGGAATGCAGCAGAGTCATATCCCCATATGGCTGGGCTGGGTGGGGCTTCATTCAGGCCCTTCTACCTCCAGCCCCCAATGCATGCAGCTCCCAGTACGGGTGCCATTTGGGTGGGAGGCCTTCAGGTGTGCTGGCCTGAGTTTACTATTAGGCTTCTGAACCAAGGCCTGTGACTGAGCCTTGGATAGATGAAGGGTCTCTCTTTTCTCATCTGTAGAATGGGAGGATCAGCAATCAGTTGTGGGGTGGGTTGGGGGATCAGATGAGTTGGGGACTGAGTTGGCAGAAGTGGTTTCGGACAGATAATGGCTGGTCTGATTATAATCTACTCTGGTTTCAAAACTTTTGTTTTTTTTTCTTTCTGGCTGAGAATGTATTTTAGAGGCAGTTGTCATCTCTGATCTCAATCCTGGTCAAAGGGAGAGACTGCTGGCATAGCCTCTTACCCTGGGCAGGCCCCATCTGTTGAGATGCCTCACCCAGCTCTCTTCCCTGCCTCTTCCAGGTAGGCTGGGGGCTTGGGGTCTGGGGAGGGTCCTCTCACAGCCCAGCCAAGTCTGGATTTCTTTAGCTGCCTCCCATGGTTTCTGGCAAAGCCCCCAGCCCCACCTGCTTCTGGAAGGGGCCCTCTACCAGCCAGCCCCTCACTCACATGGAGCCCAGATGCAGGAAATGGGGGGTTGTCATCTTTTCCCTGAAGTTTTAGGTCTTCTGTAAAGATAATTTAACATTATAAAAGCAAAATTTGAAGAGACATACCTATCATCCCTTCACATACCCAACCACATTTCCTTTTTGTTTATTCTCTTCCCTTTTTATATTCAACAGTCGCAAAGTTGAAATTCTTGAAAACAGTAACATTTTTGATTTTTTTTTTTGAGTTTTGAGTATTTATTTTCCTTGTTTTTAACATAATTGTAAAATTTACATAATCTTTGATAATGAGTGTGTTTAAACAACTGGCTTGCAACAAAATTCCTTAAAATTGAATAATCAGCTCTCCTGAGCTGGGACAACTCAGCTTAGCACATCACTATACTGTCCCTGAGCCTCTAGGATGCCTCAGGATTACAGTGTCCATCCTATAATATTGGCCAAAGGGAGATAACTCTCTTTTGGAATGTTTAGAAAGAAGCAAAGGAATCTTTAGGCAGATGGCACCAGAGGGGCTGCTATTCCGTTCACTTACATTCATCTGTGAACTTTAGGTTGGTTTCTTCCTCATCTGTATACCACAAATATATGGAGGCCCAGAAGTTGAGGGGTTAGTCAAAGATACAGAATGAGAAAAAGGAAGGACAAAATCACACTCCCCACGGAAGGAAAGACTCCAGTGCAGAGGGAGCAGGAGCTGAGGTGGAGATGGCCACTACCCCTCTCGCTCTGTCATCATCCCTCAGCTCAAGAAAAGCGTATTAGCAGAGTAGGACAGAGGCCTTTTTATTGGTCTGATCAGTGTGCACAGTGGTAGGTTCAGGGAGAGCTTCCCTTCTGTCCTGGCTCCCACCTTTCCTCTCGTAGGTGTTTGTGACTCATCCTGAGAGAGGAGGGCGGGTGTCTAGGGAGGGTGGCAGGCAGAGCCAGGGTGAAAATTATGGTGTCAGGATCTGAAAGAGGCTCAGGATGCTGTAGAAAATGTGAGGTTGCTAGGCCATCCAGGTAAAATGTCCATCAGAGCCAGGGTCGGGAGGAAGAGCTTCCCCGGGAGGCTCCCTCCTGGGCCCTTCGTGCAGTCAGCATCTCCTGGATGTTGTCTTCAGCTTCATTAACGCTTCGCTCCAGGAAGGATTTTTTCTGCTCCAGTTCTTTAATTTTTTCTTCTGCTATTCTCTGTTTTCTCTAGCAGTTGATTGTGAATTACCTCCTTGGATTGAAGAATTAACATTCTTCCTGCACCTTCATACATGGTAGTTTCATCTACCAAGGTCATAATCTCTGTATCTGTAAGATGTGCATGCTTTTTTGTCCTGTTCAGCTGTTCAATCTGTATGTCTGCAAGCTTCACCTTCTGTTGAGTGTCAATAACTTTGGCTTGGGAGCGGCGCCCGGACTGCAGTGGGTAGGGTGCCGGCCATATACACCGAGGCTGGTGGGTTTGAACCCGGCCTGGGCCAGCTAAAACAACAATGACAACTGCAACAACAAAAAGTAGCCTGGCGTTGTGGGCACCTGTAGTCCCAGCTACTTGGGAGGCTGAGGCAAGAGAATTGCTTTAGCCCAAGAGATTGAGGTTGCTGTGAGCTGTGACACCGTGGTACTTTACCCAGGGCGACAGCTTGAGATTCTCTCAAAACAAAACAAAACAAAACAAAACAAAAAAAACTTTGGCTTGAAGCTCTGTGAAGGCCTTTTTCATTTCTTTCATTTTTTTTTTTTTTTTTTTTGAGACAGAGTTTCACTATGTTGCCCTAGGTAGAGTGCTGTGGCATCACAGCTCACAGCAGCTGGGCTTAACTGATTCACCCTCCTCAGCCTCCCAAGTAGCTGAGATCACAGGTGCCTGCTTCAACGCCGGCTATTTTTTTGTTGTAGTTATCATTTGGCAGGCCCGGGCCAGATTCAAACCTGCCAGCTCCGGTGTATGTGGCTGGCGCCGAGTCAGTGGAGGTCTTTTTCAACTCCAAATTCCCGGGGGCTGCCATCTTTATGCACCCTGGGTGCCTGCACAGTGAGAGATGGCTTCTGTTTTTGATTTCTCCTTTCTGTACATATAGCATTTGCTGTAAGCAAGTTCCATGTTTGCAGTCTTTAAAATATTCTTTTTTATATTTAATTTTTATTAACTTTTTCATTATGAACATTTCTAACATATGCAAAAGAAAGGGTAATAAAAGGAACACTCACTTCATCAGTGCCAGGTGTTAATTCTAGTAACTCTCATGGCTGCTCTTGTTTTCTTCATTTCCTCCATATTGTTTGGTGACAAATCTCAGACATAATTTTACATATAAACACTTCAGTATGATCTTTGAAAGCTAAAGGACTTAAAAAAGTATCCCAAAGCCATTATCACACCCGAAAGTAAGGTATCATAGAGAATGAGAGATTTATTTATTTATTTATTTGAAACAAAGTCTCACTCTATTGCCCAGGCTAGACAGTCTCCTCAAACTCCTGGGTTCAAGCCATTCTCTTGCTGCAGCCTCCTGAGTAGCTGGAAAGTAAAGGAGTGTGCCACCATGCCTGACTAATTTTTCTATTTTTAGTAGAGATGGGGGTCTTGCTTTGCTCAGGCTGGTCTTGAACTCCTGAGCTTAAGCCATCTGCTTCAGCCTCCCATAGTGCTGAGATTACAGGCGTGAGCCCCTGCGCCTGGCCTGAGAATGATCATTTTAGATTACTACCTACAGAGTAGATAGGTCTATAGAATGTCTATGCTCTGATTTAATGACCTATAATCTTACTATTGAATATTTGGATTATTTCCAGTTTTCTTGCTGGTGTAGATAGTGCTTAATTGGACATCTCTGTGAATGTAAATGCCTTCCATCCCTTTCTGATGTAAGAGTTTTTTATTAGGTATAAGTAGAGTTTTCATCAGTTACTGTTGTATAACAAACCATCCTAAAACTGTGTCCCTTGTGGATCTGTGCTCAGCTGGAGGTCAGTGTAGAGTCTCTGCTGTTGGGACTTGGCCTTTCTTTCACCCTGGTGATGGGAATGACCCAGCCTCTCGTCTTGGTCTCACTCAAGCTGCTCAGGCTTATTCCTAACCAGGAGGCGGGGTCCAAGAAAACAGTGAATGTTTTCAAGGCCTTTGGAGGATTGATTTCTCCTCCACAACTTATTGGCCAAAACAAGATCCAAGGCCAGCGTAGATTCAAGAAGTGAGAAAATAAACTTCACCTCTGGAAGGGAGTGGCAAAGTGGCAAAAGTCATTGTAAAAGGCTGGGGTCCCGGGGACCTCTCTGCACACAGTTTGTGATCTGGCTCTGCACATCACCAGGCTGCCTGTGGACTCTTCCTCATTTAGTAGCTGGTACAGAGCATGGGTTGAGGTAGAAAAGTCAAATCCTAGCTTGGGGGTCCTTGGAGTATCGTGTTGAAATGGACTCCATAAGAAACGACTGTCCATCATTCAGAAAGCTTTCTGAGTGCCGATTGTCTGCCTGGCTCAACCAGGTGTTCCCAGTCCTGGTCCTCCAGGAACTTGGCTTCTCTCCAGGGAGAGGAGGTTCAAGTGGCTGACCAATCAGGGGACTCACTGAGCAGCGTCATCCTGGGTGGGTGGGGGTTTTGTTCCTGGTTTGGGGCCTAGTGTTAACATGTGCTTAATTCCCCCCTCCTCCCCACCCTGCCTCCAAGCTGAGCTTTATTTTCCTCAGCTGGAAGAGGAAGAAGTTAGAACAGAGGGTCGCCCCAAATCCAGAACATTCCAACTGGGAGAGCCCTTAGGATTTGTAGCAGGGAGACTAGGGTGATTCCCTAACTAGGACTTGCTCCTGAGCTCTTTCTTCCCTGCTTTCTCTCCCCCTTGCGTGTGCTCCTGGCAGCCTGTGCCATTTCCAGATTGCGTCCAGACCCAGAATTTCCTATTGTTCTGCTTGTGCCTTTCTTCAGTAGAAACCCCCCTGCATTCCCGCAGTAGAGCTATTTGTTTACAGGCATCGCCTGGCATCCCTCCATGCCAGGCGTCTGTGGTGAGTGTGGCTGAGCAGAGGCCAAGATAGACAGGGCCTTGTCATTTGGAGCTTTAGTGTGTGAGGTCGGATTGGAGGGTGAACAGACGTATCAACCAGTTAATTAAAGGGGTAATTTCATCTGGGATCAGGAAATGAAGTGAGAGTGGTGATATGAACGTGTCTGAGGACTGTCCCTGGTGCCAGGTCAGGGAAGGTCTTTCTGTAGGAGAGACCCAGAGCTGCCGCTCCATCTCAGGCAGGGGACACGGCAAGTGCAAAGGCTCTGAGGTGCTCAGGAGCAGGCCAGGGAGCTCGGCATGTTTGTGGAGCAGCAGCAGAAGGGGTGGCTGGGCAAGGCCTGCAAGGGGAGGGCACTAGACAGGCAGGCATGGCCAGATTATTCTGTGCTTTCCAGGCAGCGGCCTGCGGTTTGAGTTTTATTTTATGTGAGAGGGGAGGGCAGGGTTCATCAAATTACCCCATGGAACAGTCCTTGAACATTGGTGACTCTTTAAAGATCTTTTGGCAGTGCTAATGGGGTGCCCAGGCCTGTCTGTGCGTATTATTCTTCCATGATGTTAAATTTTAGATGAAAACCTTCATTCCCAGCATCCCCGGGGCCATGCTCAGCCCCCAGAGGTGGGTGTGACTGTGCCCTGGAACAGGCAGTTCTCTCAGCCTGAAGGACACACCCTGTGGGCACAAGGGTGCCTCTGTACTCCCAGGGCAGCCTGGGCGCAGGCAGGCTTCAGTTACCCCTTCTCTTCCCTTCCCACTAGTCTCCGGCCCATGTGCCCAGAAGCTGGTCTAGAATAGGAATGACCTGGGTTTAAACCTGGCTCTGTGGTTTCAGGCAAGTTGAATTTCTTTGAGCTTCAGTATCTACATATGTAGGATAAATAAAGTACTTAACTTTCACAGTTGGTGTCAGTTGAAATAATATGTATAAAGCCCCATAGTTTACCGCTGGTCACATTTATTTATTTATAAGTATTACAAATACCCCATCATAGGTTCCTAATCAGCGGTCTGGGTTTGAGACACCAGCTAGGTGCTGGGAACAAAGAGCTCTCCTATACCCCAGGAGCTTGGCTGGTGGGGGAAAAGGGAGGAAAGAGAGGAGAAACTCAAGGAACTGCGAATTTCTTTTCTTTTCCTTTTCTTTTCTTTTTTTTTTTTTTTTGAGACAGAGTCTGATTATATCACCCTCGGTAGAGTACTAGCGTCACAGCTCACAGCAACCTCAAACTCTTGGGCTTAAGCGATTCTCTTGCCTCAGCCTCCCAAGTAGCTGGGATTATAGGTGCTCGCCACAATGCCCAGCTATTTTTCTGTTGCCATTGTCATTGTTGTTTAGTTGGTCTGGGCTGGTACCCACCAGCCTGGGTGTATGTGGCCGGTGCCCTACCCACTGAGCTACGGGTGCCACCGAACCACGAGTTTCTTATCTGGGAAGACTGAGGAAGGCTTCATGTTAGTGATGACCCTGGAATGTTGTCTTTGAAGGTAGAAAGAATATGGTTTTAAGATTGTCCAAGTAGCAAGTGAGTACCTGCCAAGGCCTGGTGTTATGAGGTCAGGGGTCCTCCAGACAGGGACCGTGGGCTTATGGGGTTGGTGTATGCGGGTGGCTGTAGGGAGCCTCTGAAGCCTGGCCCAAGAGCTTTTAGAAAGCAGTGACAGCAGGTAGTGTGGCAGTGGTCGAGAAGGAGAACCCTTTGACTCCCTGTGGCCCTAGTAGGTCTTGTCCCTACTCTGAGTGGCAGGTGTGGACTCTGTGTACACCAAGGGATTACGAGTGTGGAGCCTGGAGGGGGGCTCCCTGGCTTGGATCCTGGCAGCTCCACTGGGGAGGTCAGTGGCCTACAGAGGTCATTGCTGTGTCCCTGAGCTTCTGTGGGGGGATAACAAAGTCCCCACCTCCTAGGACTGGTGTGAGGGGAGATGAGGTATCCATGTAGGGTGCTAGTGCAGGCGAGCACTGGATAATATGATGGTTTAACTGGCTCCTGGGGGCCGGGTCCAGCTGATGTTCTCCTGCTGATTTAGCTGCAGCATGGAACTGCCAGCTGGTCTGTGTGAGCACTCATAGGCTGGCCTGGGGGGACGTCCCCTCTAAGCCGCTTTTGAGCTTTGAGCACCGATGAGTCTTTAGAGCAGGTTGACAGGGATACGGCTTTGTTGCTTATTTCCTGTTCTCATTCTGAAGTTGCCCACTGAGCAGCTCCCTGCCAGTGTCTGTACTCCATTCCCCTGCCCTGGCTGTCTTCTCCTGCCCCAGAGGACTACAGAAGGAGGAGAGCAGAGGGGCCTCAGTGTGTCCCTCCCGCCATGCCCTTAGGTGGAGTTATCCCTCCACTGAAGGAGTGAGGAAACTGAAGCATCTCATAGAGGTTCAGTAACCTCTGCTGGACTGCACAGATGTAGTGCTGGGATGGCCTCCAGACCCTCCTTCCTCCTAGGAGGGGTGGAGCTGGGGCTGTGGGGGGAAGTGGGGGACAGATGGGGGACAGGTGGGGGCTTCCCAGGAGCTGAGAGAAGTTCATTTTGTCAGGGGCAAGGCTGGGTCCCGCGAGATCCTGAGTGTAAACCATCCCTGTGGGAGGCTGGGCTTGGGAGCTTGGCTGCTGGGAGGAGGTTGGATCAGAGGTAGCAGGTCTGGGGTTGGGGTGTGGGATGGGGGGAGGCTGCTGTGATTGCTCAGGCTGTGATGCTCTTAGATGGTGCAGTGGCAGGGGAGATGGACTGATGGCCAGATCATTAGCACCTCGATACTCAGGATGTGGTCAGGGCAGGTGGCTTTAGCACCCTCTGGGAATTTCTGAGAATTTCAGCTTCTATGCACGCCAGATCTGTGGACCCAGAATCTGTGTGTTAAGAGGATCCCCTGGAGGTGCTGGTGCATGTTGCACATTCACATTTGAGAGAACTGGTTTAAAAAACCTGCTCACTCCTGAGTGTGAGGTAGGAGAGGGAGGTGGGAATAGAGGCCTGACCACATGGGAAGTGGAGATTGGGGGAGGGCAAGGGAAGAAGAGATGTTGTTGGAGTGTGCAGAGCCCTCGCTGGCAAAAGGGGTCTCCCCCTTGCATTGCCCCGCTCTAGAGGCAGCTTCATGCAGAAAGCTGGAGACGGCCTGGCTGGTTGGGCTGAGGGCAGTGAACTGTGCTCAGCAGGGCAGGCTGTGCACCCCACCTCTGCCCTTGGGGGCCCCCTAGCCTATCTTTTGTGACATGCCTCTGTGGAGGTGGGTTGTGTGTGCCCACTGGAAGTTGCCCATTGGCAGTGAATGAGTGTTGGGCCCACATGTGCCAAGCTAGGGGTAATAGAACAGAGTCCTACTTTGTTGAGCTGCCCTTCTGGCAGAGATTGGGTGTGTGTGGGGGCGAGAGCTGGGGGGTTGTTGTGAGGGCTGAAAGCCAGAAAGGTTAACTGGTGTCAGCCAATCCCAGCGAGCTATTCCTTGGGGGGGAAGATTGTTACTGTGATTGGGGGGATGTTGGGAGCCAGGTCCCCAGGTCAGGTATTCTGTCGCTGCTGAGTGGCTTGCCCGGGATCAGGGAGTTTAGCTGAGGCAGGGAACTTGTCTCTCTAGCCCAGCCCCCCAGTGATCTGACCCCTCCCTCTCTGAAGGGGTTTCCTGGTGTCAGGAGGCTGAGTCTGGGGGGTGAGGAGGCCTTGGCCTTGGGTGAGATGGGTGGTCGGCTGGCCCAGTTTGCACCGGCCAGAACCACATTGTGCCAGCTTTGGCTGGGTTCACCTTGTGGGCTCTGTTGGCAGCTGTGCACAGAGGCATCCCTGGCCACTACCCACTGGATGCCAGAACTATCTTCCTTCCCAGTTGTGACGACCAAGGATGTCTCTGGGCATTGCCAGATATCCCATGAGGAGTATAGTTGCTTGGTCAAGAACCAGGGCTGGCTGAAGGCCCTCCATCCTTTCTTTTTGGTTCCCAGCCTGGCTTTGTTGCCACCCAGCCGTGGTTGTCTCCAGGCAGGGGGTCAGGCTTGCTTTTTGTGACCAGCTTGCTGTTCTCCCTTACTCACATCAGGCCCTGCATGGCCATGTGCTCACAGGTCCTTACTGGCCTAGGAAGCAGAGCACTTGAAATCTTGGTCCCGGCTCCTGTGGTACCAAGTAAGGACTTGGGCCTGTGGGTCAGGAGGCCTGGCTGGAAAACCACAGCTTTCTTAGTCCCTTGCTAGGGACTGTGAACCTATCCCTTTACCTCTCTGAACTTTTGTGCATTAAATTTTCTTCTCTTTTAAATGGGGCTCTGGTAGCTCTTTTATGGGTACTGGTGAAGATTGGGGGTACCCCCCACTACCACCCTGTGCTAGGCTAGTCATGGGTACCTGGGGACAGTTTGTTACTATCTCTCTAACTTTTTTCCTTTTTTTGAGACAGACTTTCACTCTGTTGCCCTCCTAGGGTGCAGTGGTGTCATCATAGCTTACAGTAGCCTCCAACTCCTGGGTTGAGACAATCCTCTTGCCTACTCAGTCTCCCAAGTAGCTGGGACTACAGGTGCCTGGTGCAACATCTGGCTAATTTTTCTATTTTTATTGGAGACAGGGTCTTACTATTGCTCAGGCTGATCTTGAACTCCTGAGCTCAAGCAATCGATCCTCTTGTCTTGACCTCTCAGAGTGCTAGGATTACAGTCGTGATCCACTGTGCCTGACCTCCCCTTGACTTTCCTGTGACCTCACACAATTTCCCCTCAGTTTTGGGCCTTGGTTCTCTGGTGTTTTGGGCCCTGTAACGTGAAGGATCTTCAGCTAGAAGGAACCCGAGAGAAGAGGGGAGTAATGGAGGCTGCTCCCCAGTCGGAACCCAAACCCCAGGGCTTGAGAGTGGAGCTGCTAACTGAAGTCAGGTTTTATACTGGCCTGCAGTGCTGTCCAGGGTTAGCACCTTCTCCATCATTCCCTGAACCCAGCAAGGACCTAGGTGACAAGAGCATAGAATTTGTATTTGGGCAGAGCTGGGCCCGCTTCCCTTTTCTTCACTGATTAGCTGAATGTCTCATGGAGCCTTTCTGAACTTTAGCTTCCACATTTGAGGAAGGAGGCTGCTGCTGCTGCAAGGGTGAAATGGGAGTGGGGAGGAGGAGGAAGAGGAAGAGAGTGTGGTGCTAGCCTTCGCTTAATCCTGAGTTGTACACATGACTATGCCCATTTTATAGACAGGAAGGCTGAGGCATAGAGGATAGCACCAAGCCCCTAGGAGGCGTGCAGTAAGTGAAGCTGTCCTTATTGTTAACTGGCATTTGAGTCCGAACATCAAGACCCAAAAAATTATAAAAGAAAGAGAGAAGGAAGAAAGATGTGCCTGGTGCCTTCGTAGGGAGGGCTCTGAGCCAGAAGTGGAGGGAAGCGAAGCTGCTTCTATCCTAGGTTTCCTGGGCTGGTACTTTCCCTGGGCAGCTGGAAGAGCTTCTCTGGGAGCTGTCTGGCCCTGGTGCCTTTGTTGGCTTTGTTATTTTTTGCCTGCAGGGGCCTGAGCAATCTGTGCTGATGCTGTAATCACATTGACGCTGTAATCACACTGCAAGGGGCACTTGAAATGATATCTGCATTTGGGAAGCTAATTTTAAAGAACATTTTTCTTTCACAATTATATGCAATCAGCCAGCCAGTGTTACTGGGGATTCTCTTTTCCCTCCTCAGCTGAGAGACCATCTGCTTTTCCTTCCAGCACACAGCAAGCCACCTCCCTAGGAGAGGGACCACCAGCCTTGGCTAGAGGCCCCAGTGAAATTTTTTCATGGGGACTGTCAGGGAAGAGAAGGGAAAGGACAAGGGGAGGGTGAAGGGAGTGGGTTCTGCTTTCAAGATTGGAGGTACAGTTTGGTGGAGGTGGTGATGGAATATGATGTTTTGGTTTGGACATTGGAGTGCCTGGAACTCTTGTGTGGGTACAAGTGACAGAAAGCCCAGTTCAGATGAGCTTAAGCTGAAAGAGAATTTCTTGGCCCAGATAATCAAACTGGCATAAGAACAGTACCTGTCTCTCAGCCCCCAGATGTCCCTGCTGTCCTTGGAGGTTCATAGAAAGCCAGTCAACAGGAGGAAGTGGCTTCCAGTGCTGTGGCTGGGGACAAGGGTATGGTATTCCAAATGGGCCCACAGCATGGACACAGCTGGTTGGAAGCATGGAAAAACTAGCCTGTGGGGGCTGGCCCTGAGGCAAGTGTACTTTTTCCCTTTTCTTGAGACAGAGTCTCAAGCTTTCGTCCTGGGTAGAGTGCAGTGGTGTTACAGCTCACAGCAAACTCAAACTTTTATTATTATTATTTTTTCGTGTGTGGCATTCTTATGATTGATTATTCAGAAATGAGAATTAAAAAACAACTCCAAGTAACAACATGATTGAATCTCACAGATATAATCCTTTTCAAGAGAAACCAGACACCAAAAGAGTACACAATGTATGACTCCATTCTTACGAAGTTCAACGAAAGACCAAACTAATCTGTGTGTTAGTAGCCAGGATAGTGCTTACCTTTGGAGGATAACACTGGAGGGGATATACAGGAACTTTGAGCTCTCATAAATTTCTATTTCTTGATTGTGTTGCTGGCTGAAGAGATGTGTCAAACTCTTGGACTTAAGCGGTTCTCTTGCCTCAGACTGTAGCTAGGACTACAGGTGCCCGCCATAGTGCCAAGCTATTTTTTGGTTGTAGTTGTCATTGTTGTTTGGCAGGCCTGGGCTGGATTTGAACCCACCAGGTCTGGTGTATGTGGCTGGCATCCTAATCACTGAGCTATAGGCGCCGAGCCAAAGCAAGTGTACTTGAGGCAGATGGCAGGAATTGCTGGATTGGGGTATTGAAGGCTGGCAGGTGAGGGAAGCCAGAAGGGGGTGACAGAGTTGGAGACAGGTGATGAGCCCTGTTTCAGATATAGAGGATAGAGGGTGGGCATGCAAGGATAGCAGGAAGACCACTTGGTAGCCTTTAGGACAGAGGCTGTGTGCCTCTCAGGAGATGGGAGATTGCCCTTTGCCACCACTCAAGAATTCTTCCTTTCCAGCTGGAATTAGATATTCCACTTGTAGGCATTTTTCACTGCTGCCCAGGGCCCTGGCTCTTGTCTTTGGTTTGGTGTAGTGGCTGTGACCCCCTATATGGGATTCTGAGGGATTATTCCAGCTGTTTGGGGCCTGTTGCCATGGCTCCCAGCTGTAGGGCCTGGCAGGGACCAAAGGCTGGCAGGAAGGAGGATATGTGCCCAGATGCCTGGAGCTGGCCTTGGAGCTTGACTTTTGGGGTCCTCTGAGGCCCCAGACTCATTCTCAACTTCTCTGGAGGTCCAGCTGGCCTACCATTCCCTACAGTCCTGTGACCTGGCTGATTTCTCTATCTCGTTGGTTGGTAGGTTCAGAAACCTTTACCGGTAGAGTGGGGCTCCTAAGATATTTGCCCCATAGCCTTCCTCAGTGGTCAGTCTCTCCCCCGACTGTGGGCATTTGGCATCTGCTTGAATCCCTCCTGCCATGAGGCACTCACCACCTGCCTTGACAGCTTTCCTTTGGGAGCTGGTAACCTCTTCTAATGGGTGAGCTGAAGTTTGCTTCATAGGAAGGGTTCCTTCTGCTTGGAAGGTTTGAAGAGCTGTTCATCCCTGTGGAGAGGGGAGGAACAGGACACCAGCTCTCCTGCTTCTGGGCTAGGGGTGACCCAGAGTGTGTCCAGTCCACAGGGTCCTGGGGTGCCTGAGGCCAGCCATGCTCCTCAGGAAGTGCATTCTGGCCCCTTCACTGTGGCCCTGCTCAGGGGGCTGCTTCTCAGGTCTTGGGGGCCTTGGGGCAATGATCTTCCCAGCCCCTTAGGGTCAAGGGCCCAAGGGAGGATTTTAGACCAGACTTGGTACAGCTATTGGGTGGGGGAGGAGAAGCAGCTTTGACCAGAACAGCTCTTCTTCCAGCAATCCCAGAAGCCTCATGCCCATTACCAGAGGGCATCCCCCCCACCCCCACCCCCGTCTCCCAGGGAAGTCACATAGTGCTGTGGGATGAGAAGGCCTTTGCTGATAGCCCTGAGTTTAGATTGTGGTTCTGCTTCTTGCTGTGAGTCTTTGGGAAAGATTCTTAACTGCTGTAAATTTCCCCACTTGAAAAGATGCCATGGGGGTGGCGCCTGTGGCTCAAAGGGCCGGCCCCATATGCCGGAGGTGGCAGGTTCAAACCCAGCCACGGGCCAAAAACTGCAAAAAAAAAAAAGAAAGAAAAAAAGATGCCTTGGTCACTCTCCCCTCCCCAAAGTATCTGTTGAAATTCAGCTTGCGCTGGGGCTGAGTGCAGAGGCTGAGAGTAGGGGCAGTGCCTGGCACCCGCAGGTCTTCCTACCCCCCAGTCTCTTCTTCTGCCCAGTTCAGAACAGGCCTGCAGGGGTTGGGGGAGTCAAGGAATTACTAGTGTTGGCCTGTCATTTGTTTGGGTCATGCCCAGGCCTTGGGAATCCTCCCTGAAATTTGAGGGTCTTGGGCATCAGAAGTACTGCCTGTTTCTAGAATTGAGGTGCTCAGTGCGTCTGGGCTCAGGCTCGAGTTGCCTCTGTGTCTGCTAAGAGCCGCTTCACAGGGGTTGGTATATTACCTTTAACAGAGCCAAATGGCCTTGGGATGGGGAGTGATTGGCCTGAGAGTCCTTCATGGACATTAGAATGAAACCAAGGGTCAGGGGTTATCACTTCTCTCCCCAACTTACAGCCAAGACTCCTAGGCCAGGGCCTTGAGTCTCTGTCACCCAGCCTCCATACACCCCATCCCCTCCTGTTTGGTATCCTGAAGTTCCCAGGGGAAGCCTAGCTCCAGCTTCCTCCTTGTTGACTGTTGAGGCCCCCAACAAGCTCTTGGCTGAACCCTCCTCTGTGTCCCTACCTTACACGGGGATGTTCCAGGCAGTGCCCGAAGTTCATGGGGCCACAGAGCTACAGGAGCCTTGGGTTGTGATAGGCAGAATAAGGCCCCTGTGAGGCCCCAGTAAAGACTGCCAGGTTCTGGTTCTCAGGACCTACTAATATGTTACCTTAGATGGGAGAAGGGTACGATGTGACTACAGATTCTGATCGAATTTGAGACCTTGAGGTGGAAGGTGGTCCTGTTTGCCTGGGCAGGGCCCAGTATAGTGACAGGGCCCTTACAAGAAGGAGGCAGGAGGGCCAGAGGGTAGACGTGAGGATGGAAGTGGAGGATGGAGATGTGGCTGTGCACCAGGGAATGTGAACAGCCTCTGGAACTGGAAAAGAGGAAGGGATAATTTCTCCCTGGAGCCTCAGGAAGGAAGGCCACCCCGCTGACCCATTTTAGACTTCTGACCGCAGAACTGTAAGAGAATAATACATTTGTTGTTTTCAGCCACTAAGCTGATTGTGATTTGTTACAACAGCAATAGGAATTGGACAGTGTTTAATTCTGCCCTTCTCAGGGCTGGGGGTGAAGCTGCAGCCAGCAGAGAGGGGAGGGACTGGTCAGGTCAAGGTCAGAGCTGATGTGTGGCCACGTGGGTAGCAGAGTCAGACTTCTTGACCCCCTACTAGTAATTGCAGGCCAGTAGGGAAAGGTTAGACCCTTTGGGACTTGCTTCCAACCTGCCATCCTGTAAATAGCAGGGTGTAGGGGCCCTGGGAAATATTTGAGTCAGGTGCTTTACAGCTCCAGTTTTCTGAGCTGGTGGCAGGGCTAGCTTCCACTGTAGCTTTGATGTGATGGCCACTTTGGTGGCGGGAGGGGCCCAGGATACCCCAATGCCCAGAGACCTAGCCTTTCCCCTGCCACTCCTGGTGCCGGTCAGGCTACCTCCAGGCTCACCTTGGCAGCCTTTCTCCTCCCTTGTTGACCTCCAGGGCTCAGCTCAAACAGCAGCCTGTTTGAAGTTTTTCCTTGCTTCCTACTGGACTCCAGAAATTCGCCCTACTTAGGGACTGGTGGCACATACCTCAATGACCTTTCCTGCCGCCAGTACCTCTAAGGCTCCGCTTGTGGCTTGGAGCTCCCTCTGTTCCCAGGCTAGCCCAGGGTTCAATGGTGAAGTCCAGCAAGTATTTGACAAAAATCAAATGGGGAATCCTTCCCTGCCTTTGGTTAGAGGCACAAAGGCAGAGCAGAGATCCTGAAAGCTCAAGGCCTTGGGATCCAGGGGCCAGTTGGGAGTGTTAGCACAGAATTAGGGTGAGTGGGGGAGATGTTCAGTCTATTTTGGAACGCTGCCTTTTAGAGTGTCAGCATCCCAGATTACAGGCCAGGACACACACACTTGTGCTGCTATTTATTTATTTATTATTTATTTATTTATTTATTTATTTGAGACAGAGTCTTACTTTGTCTCCCTTGGTAGAGTGCTCCGGTGTCACAGCTCACAGCAACCTCCAGCTCTTGGACTTGGGTGATTCTCTTGCCTCAGCCTCTCAAGTAGCTGGGACTACAGGTGCCTGCCACATCTCCCAGCTATTTTTTTTGTTGTTGTTGTTGCAGTTTGACGGGTCAGGTTCGAACCCACCACCCACTAAGCCACAGGTGCCACCCATTGCGCTATTTTAAGAGTGTGTGGTACCTTGAGGATAGGGGGCTAGAAAAATTCAGACCTCCCTGGGTGGGCTTTTCCTTCCCCTAGTGAGTCCTGGGAGGGAAATGTCAGCCCTGGACTTTCTGCCTTCCTTTTGTAGTAGTTTACCTTGCTGTTAGGCTGATATTAACATGACTTTGCATTCTTGGGATTAAGAAACCCTGTGAAGAGATCAGACTGAGTAATTAGCCCCAGGCTGGCTGACTTGGGGTTAGGGGGAGGTGCCCAAACTGGCCCTGCAGCAGCCCCCACCCCTTGCCCCCTCTGTTGCTCTCTTTCCATAGCGTGTTCCCCACCCCACCCCAGTGATTACCAGTAAATTAGGGAAAAGAAAGATTACAGCACCTGCAAGGAAATAGTAAAAGATTCAAAAACAGTTTCAAGTAGAGATTTTTTTTAAAAAAATTATTTATATTTGTTGTTGTTGTTGTTGTTGTTGCAGTTGTCATTGCTGTTTAGCTGGCCCTGGCCGAGCTCAAACCCATCAGCCTGGGTATATGTGTCCAGCGCCCTACCCATTGAGCTACGGGCACTGCCAAAGGAATTTTTATTTTAAAAAGTGGAGATGTGTCAAGTATTGTTAAGGGAATAGACGTAACATTTGTTTTTAGCCAGGACAATTGATGATTGGAGGTGGTGATGCTTTGGATGCAGCAGAACATTTCCTTGGATGATTTCCATCTTCCTTGGTCCCTTACTTAACAGTTTCTCTTTCCTGAAAGTTGAGGGATGGCATTTCAAAAGCCCCAGCAGCTCTCCTGTGAACTCCCCAGGAGGTGCTGGAAGGTGTGTTCACTTGCCCTGCTTCTCTCTCACTCCTGTCCTGGGCTCAGGAGGAGCCCTTGGGCCTGAGGGGGTAGGCTGATTTAGGCTGCTGGGTCTGCGAGGGCCTGCCTGCCTCCTGGGTAGGGGGCCGGTATGGGGGAGGGCCTTCAGTTAAGGTGATTGGTGACTGTCCAGGGAAAGATGCCCCCCCAGGCCACCCCATAAAAAAGGCGTATGGCAGCTTCTAGTTTATCTGATTCGTCTCCAGAGTTGTCCAAACAATTCAGATGTTTGTATTGGCATTAAAATTCTGTTCGTATGTTGTCTTTATATTGGGCCATTTCAGTTTCTGGCACCATTAATAGTAGGAAAATCTAAACTGCAAAACAATCAGCAAGTGAACCAGGATGCCGTGGAGCTGGCAGGTGGCTTAGGGCTGGGGCCTGGAGCCCTGGGAGGCTTGGAATACTCACTCAGGAAGTGTTGCGTGCAGGCTCAGGGTCTGTGTGTGCATGCATGCATGCGCACCTGTGGGGGAGGGGAAGGATGTTGAAATAAAGTACATAGCCTCTGGACTTAGGGGGCTCATAGTTCAGAACTGAGCACAGAGCAGTCTCCAGTAGAAGCCATTACATCTATCAGCACAAGGGGCTGAAAGGGGCCTCTTAGGGAGGGTGATGTTTGAGTTGTTCTTGGTGGATGAGCAGAGCTTTGCCAGGTAAAAAAGGGCACTTATCAGAGGGACTTGCTTGTGGAAAGGCATAGACTTAAATCAGGTCTTTTTTTTTTTTTTTTTTTTTTTTTTTTTTGAGATGGAGTCTCACTGTGTCACCTTGGGTAGAGTGCTGTGGCATCACAGCTCACAGCAACCTCAAACTCTTGGACTTAACTGATTCTCTTGACTCAGCTTCCCAGGTAGCTGGAACTACAGGTACCCGCCATAACGCCTGGCTATTTTTTGGTTGTAGTTGTCGTTGTTGTTTGGCAGGCCCGGGCTGAGTTTGAACCCACCAGCTCCCTAGCTGGCTGGCTTCCTAGCCGCTGAGCGTTAAATCTGGTCTTGGTGTTTCAGAAAATGGGGTCCCTGTTGGGAGGGTTTGAAAGGGAGGACTGGTGCCTCTCCCCAAGTCCCTTGCAGGCTGCACCTCCAGATCCCCAGGTGCCAGGTATTGTGCTAAGAATTTGGGGCTGTAGACACAGAGCACAAGCCCTATTTCCTGAGGGAGCATTTATCAGCCAGGTTAGGCCAGGTTAGGCTGCAATAACAGCCAAGAGGAAGAGGTGTGAAATAGCAAAGGTTTATTCATAGGTCATTCAGAGTCCACTGTGGACCTGGAGGGCTCCTGGGGGCGGTCCTCTTCCCTGAGGAGGCTCAGTGTTTTGTTCCAATATCCTGTTCTTAGCCTCCATACTGTTGACTTTTTAGGCTAGATAATTCTTTGTTTTAGGGGCAGTCCTGTGCATTTAGAGCTTTTACTCACTGGATATTGGTACCAGTCCCCTAGTTGTGATAATCAAAAATGTCTTTAGGCATTGGTAAATGCCCTGGGTTCAGGTCAAGGCACAGAATTGCCCCCAATTGAGAGCTGGTGGTATCTACAGGTCCTCTTAATCAGTTGTTAGTCTGGACATGTGTGCCTGTAGTCCCAGCTATTTGGGAGGCTGAGGTGGGAGGATGGCTTGAGCCCAGGAGTTTGAGGCTGCAGTGAACTATCATCATGATATATTCCAGCCTGGGTGACAGAGTGAGACACTGTCTCTTAACAAGAAAAAGTCCTTTCTTTCTGGTTCCTAGGCTGGCTTTGTTGCCACGCAGCCCAGGGCTGTTTCTGGGCGGCAGCCTGACTGACTCTGGTGGTCAGTGGTATCCAAACAGGCTTTGATGACGCCGAAGGGGGAGGACTGGCTGGAGAGTTGGATGCTGGCAGTGGAATACTTCTTCCTGAAAGTTGACATTGGTCACATCTGTTCACATTTCATGGCCCTGCCTAACTAAGGGGAACGGGAGATCATGTAGTGTCCAGGAAGAGAAAAGTCATCATTGGTGGCCCAGTGCTATCTGCCACTGAGCGTTAGCATAGTAGGGTCAGTGCCATGGAGCCAAGCAACTCCTTTGCGCTCAGGGCTGGGTTCAACCAGCCTGACCACAGAACTGTAAGAGAATAATACATTTGTTGTTTTCAGCCACTAAGCCGATTGTGATTTGTTATAGCAGTGGGCTTATGGGGGCTCTGAGAAGGGTGGATGCCAAGGAGGGCTTCTTCAGAGGAGCTGACCTGGGTGGGGGTCAGGTGGTGATGCTGGGTGGCCTTTGAAGCACAGGAACAGTGTGGCCCTCGGCACACAGGCTGGGGGTGAGTGTTCCTGGTGCCCATTCAGGAGCTCCAAGTCCTCAGGAGACACTGTCGGCCTCTGGGTGGCACTCTGTGGGTCCTGCCCTCTGCAGGCAGGGATGCTGCAAGTGAAGCACACAGGGGCTAATAAGCCTGGAAGGAGGGCTGTGCCAAGACACAGGAGCACTGGTGACAGAATAGTAATGGTGGCGGTGACTCAGAGCTGTTGCCCAGTGCCTGGTACCTCAAGGTGCTATAGAAAGGGCCTTGTTATTTGGGATACCTGAAATCTGCTAATTACCAAACCATGCCACAGATTGTTTGGATGAGAATGTGCTTGGCTTCCCACTTGCATAATTACACACTTCCCATCCCCAAGTGGTTTTTAGCTCTGGGAGCAGGTGCCACTTTTTCTCTTTACCTATGGTGGGGGGAGCTTGTGGGCTATTACTTCTGTGGGAAATTGTTCCTTAGACTCCTGCCTCCTTCCCCCTCTCCCCCCCCCCCCCGCCTCTGGGCATTCCTGTTGGTGCCCTTCCAGTGGTGGCTCTGCTGTGGCTAGCGCTCAGCTTTGCCTGGGCAGGAGGAGGCAGTGGTTGGGACCTTGCATCTTACGGGAAAAGCAGTTTTTTTTTTTTGTTTGTTTTTTGTAGACAGAGTCTCACTTTATTACCCCTGGTAGAGTGCTATGGCATCACAGCTCACAGCAACCTCCGACTCCTGGGCTTAAGCGATTCTTTTGCCTCAGCCTCTGGAGTAGCTGGGACTACAGGTGCCCGCCACAATGCCTGGCTATTTTTTTGTTGTAGTTTGGCCAGGGCCAGGCTTGAACTCACCACCCTTGGTATATGGGGCCGGTGCCCTACCCATTGAGCCACAGGTGCTGTGCCCCCCCCCCCCTTTTTTTTTTTTTTGCAGTTTCTGGCCAGGGCTGGGTTTGAACCTGCTACCTCCAGCATATGGGGCCAGGGCCCTACTCCTTTGAGCCACAGGTGCCACCCTGCCCTTTTTTTTTTGTTTTTTGTTTTGTTTTGTTTTGTTTTTTGAGGCAGAGTTTTATTATGTCGCCCTCAGCGTCACAGCTCACAGCAACCTTCATCTCTTGAGCTTAAACAATTCTCTTGCCTCAGCCTCCCAAGTAGCTGGGACCACAGGTACCTGCCACAATGCCCAGCTATTTTTTGTTGCAGTTGTCATTGTTGTTTAATTAGCCTAGGCCAGTTTCGAACCCGCCAGCCTCGGTGTATGTGGCTGGCACTGTAACCACTGTGCTACAGGCGCTGAGCCAGGAAAGCAGTTCTTGATTAACCGAGGGGACCCCTTTTAGAAAAACTTCACTCATCTTTCACTGTGGCTCCGTTGTCTCTGAGCTCCTGGTATTCTCCCAGCTGTCACTGGACTTTTCTCTCCTTGTGGATGAGAGGGGCTCTGTGAGTCTAGATGCAGCCCTCCTCCCAGGCTTTGTCATCTCTTTGTGTGTTTCACTTGTGGCATACAAGGTCCCCTGGGGCAAGAAAGGTCATAGCCATGTAACAGAGGTGAAAGCTGAGACCCAGCGTGGCTCAGCAGCAGGTCCCATTCCTGCTGCTGGTTTTCATGGACTCAGCTCCTGTGTCCTGCTCTGCTGTGAGGCAGGCCTGCTGCTGGAGAGAACCTGTCAGTGCCTAGCTCTCATGTTAACCTTGCTGATGCCACAGCTTCAAGCATTCCATGGCATCGATGTGGTATGGACACTCTGTGGACTCCATGTGGCTCTTTTTTATGTGTGCCTTTGATCCTCTTTATTAGACTCTTCTGTGGCCCCCTCTCCCTCAGCACTGGGTCATTCAGGGTAATTTTTGTCATATGTGGAAAGTGGTAGCTGCTGTCATTTACAGAGCCCCTGCAGTTCAACAGCCAGTGGCACAAATGCAGCTTAAACTGATGTAAACAGCCACCAAAGGTCAGGAGAAGACAACCTACCCTTCTGGAGTCCCTGGCTTGGCCTTTTCACCTGGTTTGGCCACTGGCTCATCTGGATTCCAGCCTCCTGGAGGCAACAGTGTCCTCTGACATTTCTAGGCCATGCCATTTGTAGTGTGGACAGCCCCCTTGGATCCCTCCTGAGCAGGACTGAGACTGGCCTGGCTTGTCCCACTCTAATCTCCTGGAGTGGGGGTGCAACCCCTCAGAATCATGAGGGCTGGAGAAGAAGCAGTTTCCAAAACGCAGGAAGGCAGGACAGAGCAAGAATCACCAGCCCACCTCCCCAGTGTGAGCCAGGTGCTGTGTTGGGCCTGAATTCTTCTTTTCCCAAAGCCCTTTGGGATGGGTTCTAGAATTGTTCCATTTGTTTGTTTGACAGGACGTAGGATTTAGTGGTAGGCACAACCTAAGGACAGGCAGTACAGTGAAAATCCTCATGAGTACAAGGCCTACCACTTGTCCAGGGGGCCTCAACTGGGGATGTATTTGACCCCACAGCCATCTGGGATGAGATGCTTCTCAGCCACCATGTCCTCAGATTCATCTGCATTAAACTTGGTAAAGCCCCACTTCTTGGAGATGTGAATCTTCTGGCAGCCAGGGAACTTGAACTTGGCCCTGCATAGGGCCTCAGTAACATGCTTCTCATTCTGTAGTTTGGTGTGGATGGACATGATGTGACTTAGCCAATGTGAACCTTGGCCACAGTGCCCTGGGGCTTGCTTTCTTTTCTTTTTTTCTTTTTTTTCTTTTTCAGAGACAGAGTTACTTTATTGCCCTTGGTAGAGTGCTGTGGAGTCACAGCTCACAGCAAACTCCAACTCCTGGGCTTAGGCAATTCTCTTGCCTCAGCCTCCCAAGCAGCTGGGACTACAGGCGCCCACCACAACACCCAGCTATTTTTTGTTGCCGTTTGGCTGGGGCTGGGTTGGAACCCGCCACCCTCAGTATATATATGGGGCCGGTGCCCTACCCACTGAGCCACAGGTGCCTCCTGCCCTGGGGCTTTCTAAAGGCACCACCCATACCTGTCCAGAGCCTAGATTGGGGATAACACAAGGTCTAACACATGAATATTGGAAAGGAATGTCTCAAAGTTCCCTTAGACCAACCCATATAAGCAATAGGCTGTATACACTACCAAGGAGGCTGCTGTTTGCAGCCATTGCACACAGGCCCCCATGAGGAAAGGAGCATGGTCTACTTAGTAGCTGCAGGGGATTCTCCCATTTGACAGATGAGAAAACTGAGGTGCAAGGTACAGTTGGGTCTGGTTTTGTGTTTTCTTCTTGGGTATACCCTACCTCTTCCACTTGCAGTTGTCTCCTAGGATTTCTTCTAACCCCCTGAACCCTGTTACTCTCAGTCCTGGGCTTTTAACTACTTCCTGTTACCACTGTAGTTGGAAGGTGGATGTTACCATCTTCCTGCAATTTCTTCTCCATTCTAGGGCCTGGTTCAGGGCCTGGGCCTGCCCCCAAGCTAGTGAGCATCAGAGCTGTTACATTTCCTTTGCTTCTGCCCCTAAGCCTGTTCCTTTCCCAGAAAATTGGATCCTGCTTCTATTCCTTAAGGTTAAGCAAGGGGAGTTGCTCCCTACAAATGAGCAGTTGTTCCCATACCTGACTGTTTTACTCCTGAGCAACACCTGAGAGTGTGACAACCCCCAAATCTCTCTTGGGCCCTGCCTCAGACTTCCTGAATCACAGTCCTCAGGAGGGGACTTTGAATTAGTACTTTTGGTAAACTCCAGTGGAGATTCTTAGGTCATCTCCCTGGCTTTTGGGACCCACTGGCCCATGGGTTAAAGGCCAGGCTGCAAGGTGACGTCCTAGGCCTCTGGGACACACCCCGGTCTATATAATTTATCCTCCTTCTCAGCGCCCCTGCCTGCCTTTGTAGGGGGTCTTAGGCTCCCACATTCCCAGACACCCTTGGAGAGGGAGCTCCTCACCTCGCCCTCTACCTTTCCCAACACCTGTCTGTAGTTACCCTCATTGCTCTGTGAGACGGCAGATGCTGCCCCCTCCCCGAACCTATCTCAGATTGCTGTCCCTCCTTCCCTAAAAGGATCAGTTTTTTGGTATTTTAAGTTCACCAAGGATATACTGTCTTTGGATTTTTGGGTTGTTTTGCAAGTGCATCCTCCATCAGTATCCAGCATTTGGAAAAGAGTGTTTGTATTTATGAGTTGCGGGGTAGATCTCTGCCTAACACTTGACTAATGTAGTGTTTATCAAGAAAATGAGGTTTAGACCAGGCAAGGCGGCTCATGCTTGTTATCCTGGCACTCTGGGAGGCCAAGGTGGGTATTGCTTGAGCTCAGAAGTTCAAGACCAGGCTGAGCAAGAGCAGGACCCCATTTCTACTAAAAATAGAAGAACTAGTCAGGCGTAGTGATGCACACCTGTAGTTCCAGCTAGTTGGAAGGCTGAGGCAAGAGGATTGCTTAAGCCCAAGAGTTTGAATGAGCTATGATGATGCCACAGCATTTTACCTAGGGCAACAGTGTCAGACTCTGTCTCCAAAAAGAAAAGAATGTTTTAGTCGCAGGGGTCCTCAAGCTATGGCCCATGGGCCACATGAGGCGGTGTGATTGTATTTGTTCCCATTTTGTTTTTTTACTTCAAAATAAGATATGTGCAGTGTGCATAGGAATTTGTTCATAGTTTTTTTTTTAAACTATAGTCCGGCCCTCCAATGGTCTGAGGGACAGTGTACTGGCCCCCTGTTTAAAAAGTTTGAGGATCCCTGACTTAAACTGTAAGAGAAAATGAGATCTAGGAAGACTATTCAAGAGAGTAAAAAAGAGATCCTAGCTTTGCTGAAAGAGTGTCTTGTAACACTTCAGATATGGACTGAGGACTAAGAGCTCACAGACATCTAGGACGTGCCACAGAGGAGGAAAGATCTCTGGGAAACTGGTGTGAGGAAAGTCACTGGGAGAGAAGGCTTCAAGAGGGGAAATAAGGTACATGCCAAGTGCTCTAAACATACAAGTAACTACATACTTTAGCAGAAGAAAGTCTCTTGGGTAAAAGTTAGCTCCACATTGTAGCGGATAAGGAGTTTACAGTGGGCTCAGAGAATATGCAAAATCTCTTCAAGTATCCCAGCACTAAAAGGAAAAAGAAAGGAGAACCAACATCTAAAGGGAAAATAAAGCTGAAGAAAAGGACTTCTAGGAAGTTCATGGATGAACATTATACAAATTATACAAATCCTACTGGAAAAAGAGAACAAAAGCATCTAAATTACATATTTTTTCCCAATATACTGAAAATGGTAAAAGAATTTAGAAGTCAAAACTTTAGAAACACACTAAATAATTTTTTTAAAAAGAGGGTTTGTAGATTTATGTCATGAGACAATGTATAAAAGCCCTCACACGCCTGTTGCCATTCACTTTAAAAAGCAACATAAGCAACAGCTAACATGCATTAAGCACTTGTAATGGGCTGCTGCTAGGCTCTCTGCTAAGTCAGTCACCTGTGTCACCTCACTGAATTCTCACAGAGCCTTCTGAGGAAGATAAACTCACTCCATTTAATACAGTAAGTAACTGAGATACAAGAAGATTAAGTAACTTGGCCAAGGTCATCAACTACCAACTGATAGAATCAGAACCCAACTAGAGACTAAACTCAATCACTTGGGCAATATAAAACACATTAACTAAAGAGAATATCAGTAACATTTTTCCATCTTCACCATCAAGCACACTACAGTATTTATCATACATTAATCAACACATTGTTTGCTATACCATACATTCCAGTTACTAGCACTTGATTACCTAAAAACTTTAAAAAAATACTTTCCAATTGTATACTTTATTTCAATTAAACATCTGTATATGTTTGTTTTCCGGTAGTTAATGAGTATGCTATAGGTAGGGGCTTTGTTTCTCTTAGGATTGTTCTCCTATATAAGTGATCAATTCCTCTCTGAATTAATAAAAGAGTTCTTGGTTTCTACTTACCAAGCCCCACACAAAGCCAGAGAAAGAGAACTTAAGAAAGAAGTGGTCTTGTACTTCTAATCCACTAGGCACAATGTACAGATATAAATACACTGTATTCTTTGATTTAGTCTGTACATGTTCAGTAGACCTAACTATTATTTTTTGATCCATGTTTTGTTTGGATGACAAGCCTCTGCATGTCAACGTTATTTAATTACAAAGCAAAATATTTGTTGGATTCTAACACTTGTGGCAGTATTTGCTCAACCCTGCAAGCCACTAATTTTCTATCCAACAGCGTCACTTGATAAATTCTGCAAAAACATCTACTCTATTTGCAAACACAGTATTTGTGATTTAGAGTTTTACAAACCTCTTGAGAATAGTTTTAATTGTATGTTGTACCTATATTTTTAATGAGAAATTCAACTCAATAATACCTTAATCATCCCTTACTATTAGCAACAAAAAGGACACATTCCCTTTCCTTGTCATTTTCTATACAACGCACGTGGATCTGATCCTATCACTGTGGCTCTTATTGATCACGGATGCACACTAGGATATGTGGGCCTTTTAGAAAAACTCCAATTTGGCATCCTGTCCACCCCCATCCCACTTCCAAATCTCCCAACCTACACAGCTCTCAGAAATTCCAGATGCAGAACCCAGGTATGTTATTTTCCAAAGTTGCCTTGCCCAAGTGATTCAAATGGGCATCCAGGGTTAAGGATCACCCGTCTTTAGCATGAGAAAGGCAGAATTTCATCCCTGCCATAGAAGTAGAGTGAGATCAAGAAAAAGTAAAAATCTAGGATTTTACTTAATGGCTAAGGGAAGTGTTCCTTCTTCCCTCGTATGTCAATGAAAAGCCACAGAAGCTCCCCTGACTCTGGAAGATACTTTGTGACCACAAGGGAGAAAAAGATCAGAGTTGAAAGTCAAAAAGAAGTGAGTTCTGATGGGAAATTGAACAGCAGAATCACATCTGGCATGAAGCTACCCTACATCTCTCTGGACTTGATACACGAGCCTGTTTCCGCGGTGCAACAATCATTGATACACACCACTCAGATATCCTTCTAGACAATCTGGGAACAGTTAAACAACAGTCTCTGGTGCTGTCTTGCTGGATTACGAGGTTTATTTGCCCCTGCAACTGAGTTTGGTGAAGTTGTATAAATGCTGACCTATCCAATGGAGGCCTCTTCCAAAGGCATCCTCCTCTTAGGGACACCCCAGTGGCTTTGCTAAAACTATCTCTAAGCTACAGCACAATCTAGATTCTTCCTACCTAATCCTTCCTCCTACTTCTGCTTTCATAGGGGCCAGACCTTGAGTCTGAAGGCTCTCCCTCCTATGCTTGCTTTACTTCCCTTAATATTTTCACAGGAGTTTGCCCCAATAAATTGCTTTTTGGAAGATCTGAACTAAAAAGATTGGTTTTCCATTACTTTTGACCAATAACATTTTGACTGTATTATGTAGAATATGGACTTGGCTGCTGTAACGAAGGCCAAAGTAAGAGAGACTTAGATAAAAAGTTTACTTCTCATGTCCTAATGAAAGGCACTGATGTGGCAGTTCATGGTGACAGGGACCCAGGCTATCCCTTTATTTTAGCTGTGACATTAAATACATGGTCTCCAACTGGATGACTTCTCCAGTTCTTGCCCCCATGTGTGCATTCCAGCCAGAGCTGGGAGGGGAAAGGGGGAAATGGAGAGGCATACCCCTTCCCTTTAACAGCAACATTCACCTATCACATCCTGCTGCGATAGAGGCCAAGAAAGGCAGACTTCAGCTGCACGGTCACTACCAAATGAAGTAGGAGAGAACAGATATAAGGAAGTGACTACCAGTAGTCTCTACCATAATTAGTCCTTTACTACTCCAAATAAGTCAAAATACTTTATCATAGTGACTAATAGGTTCTGTCTGAGAATTATTCAGAATCTTCAACAACTGCATGTTAATACTAGAAACAAACTTCAAAACAAACAATATCGAAGAATACGACTGAAGCCATTACTGACATTTTCATAAAACATAATTTGGAAATAGTCGTTGTCTTTTCTATTGCCACATATAGGCTTTAAAAAGATAATAATTGTAAAAAATACACTTTCATATTTAAACTATAAATTAGCTTTTCTCCTGAAATTATAAAATTAGTTAACCTCACAAAGGCACTCAACCACAAAATCAGAAACCATCAATAATTCATCAGCCACACTTTCTCAAACAGTGGTATAAATATTATTTTAATTGTAGAAATACATATTTAAGAAGAAAAAGAAAAGGAAAGAAAAAAAAGAAAAAGAAAAGAACTAGTATCTTCAAACAAAAACTTAGTGAGTACCTGGAGTTGACATCTCCATGTCCCAGCTGTCCATGCTGCCCATAACCAAATGTATAGACGTCTCCATTTTCCATTAAAACCACTGAAACCAAAATGCATAGCTTTATGTTTTCCTTATATGCTTTTATATTTGTATCACAAACTATACTAAAAGAACTATAATTTTCATTATTTAAAATTTATAGAGCCATTAAAAATAGGAAACTGAAGCACACATTTATATTTACCAAAAAATAAATATAATTTTGGTTCTGCAAAATAGGTCATAAAATGCATAAATCTTTTCATAATGCATATTTTAAACTCTTATAAATGACTTTAGTAACATTAATATTTAATAACACATAATAGTTCAACTGTGAAATCTTAATAATGTGCATACTATACATTAAACAGTTTGATGAAAATATTTCAGATTGTATATGAAACCAGCACATTGTACCTCTTGATTGCACTAATGTACACAGCTATGATTTGATAAAAAAGTAATAATAATAAAATAAAATTTTAATAATGTACAACTATATATAAAATGTTATTCTCTGATATCTAAGATAATTATGGATAGGAGATGAGTTGGGGCTCTTCACAATTATGTACATCATCAATGACATAGTAGAACTTTTAATGTCTGTCGATGCCTTGTCAAATATTCTGTGAAAAAAGGAATTTAACATTTCTTATTTTTACAAAGATTAAACAGTACGACCTAAGCTATCTAACCCTATTGTCAATAATTTACTAAGAATTTAATTATTTTCTACATTTAAAAATATATATATTTGTTGGCCAGGCCCAGTGGCTCACGTCTGTAATCCTAGCACTCTGGTAAGCCAAGACAGGTGGATTGCCTGAGCTCACAGGTTTGAGACCAGCCTGAGCCAGAGCGAGACCGTGTCTCTAAAAATAGCTGGGTAGGTTCAACACCTGTAGCTCAGTTGTTAGGGCGCTGGCCACATACACCAGGGCTGGTGAGTTCAAACCCGGCCTGGGCCTGCTAAACAACAATGAATAACAAAAAATAGCTGGGCATTGTGGTGGGTGCTTATAGTCCCAGCTACTTGGGAGGCTGAGGTAAGAGAACTGGTTAAGCCCAAGAGTTTGAGGTTGCTGGGAGCTGTAGTCCTAGTTACATGGTAGGCTAAAGCTTAAGCCCAAGAGTTTGAGGTTGCTGTGACCTGTGATGCCACAGCACTCTGTTGAGGGCATTATAGTGAGACTTTGTCTCAAATTTAAAAAAAAAAAAAAAAAAAGGTAGAATAAGATAAATAAATAAAAAATAGCCAGGCACTGCAACCAGCGCCTGTAGTCCCAGCTACTTGGGAGGTTGAGGCATGAGATTTGCTTGAGCCCAGGAATCTGAGGTTGCGATTAGTGTGACACCACAACATTCTGCCAAAAAGCAACAAATATATATGTGTGTGTGTGTGTGTATTTATATATATATGTGTGTGTGTGTGTGTATATATATATTTGTTGTACATTTATCAATGGACATTAATAAAATATGGGAACATGCCATAAAAACCACAGCACTGTAGAACTGAAAGAGACTTCCAGAATTATTTTATCTTTAGTAATTTCTTAAAATGCATTATAAAGAAGACAGATTAGAAGTCAGATCTCTGGACAATGAACCGTTCCATCCTGCCGAAGTTTTAAAAAGAGACTGTATAATAAATACAAAGCTCTGGTAGATTTGACAGCTATTGGAATGCTATTGCTTTTAAAACAGTTAACAGACTATATTTGTCAAAATTAAACAAATAAATTATTTAGCTCAATTGTAAAAACATAGTTATACCCTAAAGTTCCAGCTGCTACCTGAATGGTGAAATCCACAGCTGACTTGGACTGCCCGGAGTTCACAGTCAAATCGCACAGAGCCTGGTGGATACGTTGTGATTTTGCTTGCATCCTTTTCTCCTCTTTCTCCACTACCATCTGTAAAAGTGTTATAATTTGCAACTAAGCCATTATTCATCTTTAAAATAAAATTTTAAATCAATTTATTATGGAAGAGCAAGAGAAAAATGTTAAAAGAAGAAGCAAGAAGAATCTGTAGCTGTCAGAAGTGATAGATCAAGAATCTACCTGCAAAGAAGCAATCTTGAAAGCTATGTTGTATGTTTCTGTTTGCAAATATCACTAAATCAATAAAAACAAAGATAAGATCTTGTTATGAACAAAACCTCATGTAATGAAAACAGGTCAATAAGTTATAGAAACAAAATTGTAAATAATAGTTTACATTAGAAAATTTAGTTTACATAAAAATAACTGCATGCAAAGGCATTTAATAATTATTTTAAACAGTGATACTGTTAGTACTACCATTTTAAAAAAAAATCCTATTACAAATAGATCTTAGAAAGTCAACACTAGCTACCAGTACTGTTTAACTCAACATAACTTTAAAAAATTAAAAAGACCAACAAGCTTTCTTCAACGTACAGAAGGTAGTTGTTCACTTTTCATTCATTATTCCTATCCCACGCTGCCCTTCAGCCATTCTGCTGTGTGGTATTCTTCCTGTCCCCACCACTACCCTCAACTCAACCTTCTTTCTGCTTTCACTCCTTTCCTCCTCCCTTCCTTTTATTATATTATTGCCTCCATTAAGCTTGATTGTGAATTTTCTGGCAAGTTAGCCACAGCATCAAAAAGCTATGCTTGAGAATATAGAAACATTTGTTTTGAATGTGTAAAAAAGAAAAGCAACTTACTTCTCCTACTCAAAAATTACACATCACTAAAATATAACCTTTACATCATCAAGATATAAATTCCTTGCATACAGAATAAATGTATCTAGAAGGAATTTCAAAAGGTGAACTAGTCTAAACCATTCACTTGTGGTATAGCAACTCTAAACAAGTTTGTATAATATGAAGATACACATATGTGAATCTACAGTCACATGCTTTTAAATTTACATGTCCACTGCCCATTTTAGGATGTTAAACACAATAACATCAGATCATTTTATGCTCATTGTATCCTTTTTAGCTCACCTTTCATAATAATCAAAGTAGGACAAAACTGACCTAAATTATGACTTCTTTCTATAACTAAATGACTATTACTTTGAAGAGCTTAAAACTCTTCACAACACTAGGACAGTAAAACCTCACTAATTCGGAATAACATAGAATAGGTAGGCCCACGTGACTTATGGAAAAAGTCTTAATCACATAGAACATTTAGATTAAAATGTTACTTTTAAGCAGTAGAGATTAAATATTAAACTAAATACTAGAATAAATAAAACGTGGTTACCTACATTATATTTCAAAATAGACCAGTGTTATATAAAAAGGTACCATAAACATAAAAATCCTTTAACATACAAGAATTAACTGCTGGACCCAGAGGCTGAAGGCACGTTGAAGGAATCCTTCATTTCTTGAGCCCTTGGTTTGAAAAGCTAGTGATTTTAGACAGGTTTCCCTTTATAAGTATGACCCTGAAAATTCAGAGGAAGAAATTATTTTGAATTTTTTATTCAAAAAAAATCATCAATACTACATCTGAAGTATCATAACTTCTGAATTAGTGAGAGGTTTTACTATAATAGGATAAAGAATATGATTCATTTTCTGCTAAATTAGCTAATGTAGGTTTACCAACTTAAATCAAAGAATGAATGGTATAAAAAGAAACAAAATAATCACTCCCTCCAAAATGAAATATACTCTTAATTCAAAGCCTCCTCATGATGGATAGACAATAGAATTATAAAATACATACAAGGGTCTAAACACACAAAAATATGCATCTTCCAAAGACTACTTAAATAAGATGCCAAATGTAAAGAAATTTTACAGTTTTATCTCAGGTAGTAAAAATACCTAAGTGTTAAAACCAAACCTGATTTGTGTTCATATGATTTTGCTCAACTAAACATATCAAGTACCATTATACTTTATAAAAATGTATTGATTTCTAATTAGAAGCTTTTACCTTTGAGTTTAGCATTTTGTCCCCTCCTTTGAACCAGAGATTAAATACAGACACCAATCACACAATACAGACACAGCATCAGAGGAGGAGGAAAAAAACCTTAGTAATTCAATAAAACCATAATGACTAAAAGAGTAGTACCTATGATTTAGAGACCAAAATTATACTAGAAATAGTTTGGTCAAGTTCATCTAAACAACCTGTATCTACAAAACAAGTTCTCAATTATTAGAGGTGGTGAAAAATCCTATGAGCAAAAACAGAGATGAGGTTCTTTATCATTATCAGCAACAGTGGTAGAATTTTTTAAAACATACAGGGTGTCCATAAAGTTTGTATGCAATTTTGAATAGGTATCTATATTGCACACAGACTTTAAGGACACCTTGTATATCTGTGTCTGGTATGTGATGTCAAAAAATTCAAGCACAATCTCAATAATTTAGAAATTTATAAAAGTTTATCAAAGCAAAAAGGTACTTAATATATAGCCAAAAATTTAATGCCAATTTAAGTAGCAGCAAGTGAAATTTAGCAAGATTAGTGAATAATGAGCTTGAGCAAAATTAAAGTATTAATGAAAAGCAAAAAAACTTAATTTTAGATCTGTAGAAAAAGTTGGTCTGAATAATCTTTCAACTGGTCATTTAAATATAAGCATCTGTACTTTTGCCCACTATGAATAGGTACATATATATATATATAAAAGAGGTTCATATATATATATTTTACATATATATATGTAATATATAAATTATATTTTTATAAATAAATATATAAATACATATATATATGTATATATAAAAATAGGTTTATATATATATAATGTGATATTGAAACTATAATAGCTATAAAGTTTTGGCAGCTATGTTTCTAAAATACTGTATGTATATATATTAATGCTTTATGTATGTGTGCATATACTATGTGTCTATACATAGAGAAGAAAGTATTCAGTATCTGGATGGTACCTGTGGCTCAGTGGGTAGAGCCCCATATACTGAGAGTGGCGGGTTCAAGCCCAGCCCCAGCCAAAAAATAGCTGGGCATTGTGGCCGGCGCCTGTAGTCTCAGCTACTCGGGAAGCTGAGGCAAGAGAATCACCTACGCCCAAGAGTTGGAGGTTGCTATGAGCTGTGTGACGCCACTGCACTCTACTGAGGGCCATAAAGTGAGAGAGGGACAGAGGGAGGGAAGGAGGAAGGAAGGAAGGAAGGAAGGAAGGAAGGAAGGAAGGAAGGAAGGAAGGAAGGAAGGAAGGAAGTCTGTCTGTCTGTCTTCAGTATCTAAGAGCCTAAACTTAATTTTACTTAAATTTACACATTTTGGAGTAACCATATACAAATCACAAAAACTATCACAGAACAGAGTACTCTGAGCAAAATCATGAACACAAAACAGCAGAAGCAGCTGCAGTTTACTAAGCACTTGCTCTATTAATTGAACATGGTAAAAATTAAGTATCACAGTGGATAAGTACTTGTGGGTATTGGAGCCTGAAGGCTTAGACTAGGATCCAGCCTCTACCATTTGTTAGTTGTATGACAACTGGCACTGGATCTTTTAGTCTTGGTTGTCCCATCTGTAAAATAGCAACAATGGTACATAACTCACAAGGTTCTTGTAAGGATTAAGTGAAATAATGTATGAAAAGTGCTGAATCAGTACTATCATCATTTTCTTTGATCAATAGAGCAATACAATAATGTAGCTAAGGTTGAGAAAACTAAGGTTTAAAGGGTTAGGGGTTAAGTAACCAGCCCAAAGTCATAAATGGTAGAAAAAATTGGGACTTGATCATAAATAAGGGTCATACATTTTACTACCACAAAACGGTTGACTTTATAAATCTTTTGTAAAAATGAACTATAGGTTAAAGGAATCTCAAAATTTTCTATTTTCAGGATAATTGTAAAAGAGAACGCAAAGAATTCAATTCAGGCCAGGTGCAGTGGCTCACGCTTGTAATCCTAGCACTCTTGGGAGGACAAGGCAGGAGGATCCCTTGAGCTCAGGAGTTTGAGACCAGCTTGAGTAAGACGAGACCAAGTCTTTATTAAAAATAATTAGCCGGGCATAACAGGAGAGACCTACTATAGTCTCAGCTACTTGGGAGGCTAAGGCAGGAGGATAGTTTGAACTCAAAAGTATGAGGTTGCTGTGTGCAAAGCTGACGCGGTGGTGGCAATCTAGCCTGGGCAAAAGAATGAGACTCTGTCTAAAAAAAAAAAAAAAGGAAGAAAAAGAGAAAAGAATTCAAAGTATTGAAGCAAGCATTCGTGAAGGATTTCTACTGGCAAAGATTCTTTTTCTCCACACACAAACACATACATGCATACACATACACTTGTATCTTAATTTAATCTTCATAGCAGCACAGGGATCATCATTCTTCTTTTTAAAATAAACAAAACTGAAGCCAAAGAGATTAAAAAATTTATGCACAGTGATGCAGCTCCAATAAATGACTACTTTAAGACTGAAATTAAGGCCTAATTCCAAAGGCTATACTACTTCCATGATGCCACACCATTTCCAGACAGAAAACAGGTGAAAAATACAGCCTACATGATTTTTATCAGCATGCCTTTGGATTGTCAGATCAGTCACTTAAAAATAGGTTTCAACACTATCCCTAGAAGAATATAGGGATAGATATACTTAGATATACTACATCAAAATCATTTTCTATGTAAGATACTGAACAGCTGAAACATGTTAAAACAGGTATCTGTCTGAAATGTAGTTTATAGTCAGATTTTAGAATAACTTGCTATATTTTATATGGAAGTCTACTAATTGACTCGGCCTATATAATCTATTATGCCTCTCTTCAAAATCTGCCTGTACAGCATGGATTCCAACCAGAGTTCTAAATTTCCATCTTAGAACTCCTGTTAACAATGAACACACAGTTTGTACTTTCCATACACCACACAAAAAGTCATAGTGTAAAAAATTTTAGCTATCATCATCCTACAATTTGTTCAAATAACATATTAAATGTTAAGGCATAACAGCAATTTATATAGTGAACTTCTCTGTGGATAAACTAGAAGAAAAGCAGGGTGAGAAAAAGAAAAAATAAATGTAGAAAAATATTTATTAAGATTATTAAAATATGCATAGGTTGAGTATCCTTTATCCAAAATGCTTGAAACCAAAAGTGTTTTAGATTTTTGTATTTTTTGGTGGAGGGGAGATTTGGGAATATTTGCATCCCATAAAGACATAATCTTGGGGATGGGACCCAAGTCTAAACACAAAGTTCACTTATATTTCATATACACCTCATACACATAGCCTGAAGTAATTTTATACAATATTTTTAATACTTTGTGCATTAGACAAAGTTTGTGTATGTTGAACCATCAGAAAGCAAAGATGTCATTATCTCAGCCATTACATGTACAATTTGCAGTTGTGTGAAATCACTGTCATACTGCACATGGAAAAGACGTATCACAACTGAAGGGGCTGGGATGCTAATAAATCTGTCTGTGTGTGCATGCCCATACATCCACCTACATTTTCACTGCAATCCATCACATGAGGTAGGTCCAAAATCTTCCACATGGGGGCACCCTATCAAAAACGTTTCAGAGTTTGGAGCATTTCAGATTTTGGATTTTTGAATTAGGGATGTTCAACATGTAGTTAGAGTAAAAGCAGTGAATTGAGGGATGATTAAATGACAGGGCAGTGAATGCAAAGGGTTAGTAGGTGGACTGAAATAAGTAACAAACTAATAACCTACAAAAAATAGGGTACCATTTTGATAAATTATTATGACATTGTAACTTCATTTTTGGAGTAAAGAGATGAAACTGTCTCACTCTATAAAATATATAATCCAATCAAAAATCATCCTACACTGTAATAATGCAAAGTAGGTCCTTCCAAAGAAGTTGCCACAAGTATGTATGTGTACAAAGACCTTTCTTATTCTGCAAATCTGTGGCAGACAAAATTGAAATAAAGCTAGCTATCACAGAATAATCTCTATAATTAACTCATCATTATGTGATCTGGAAAAAGTCTGCTTTAAATTTGTAACCTGTCTTTACTTAGAATTTCATTTAACAATCTGGAAAAACTAAAGACAATTGTCCATATGATACTAACATGGAGCTTTAAAAGTTTAAAATTGTTTCATACAAATGTGAATCATTTAACCTCAGGTAGTGTTGGGATAACTCCACTTTCTCGTAATTGGAGGGAAAAAGACACCAAAAAAATATGTTCTAATGCTGACACATGAAAAACCCATAGAGATTAGAGATTCTGGCAATAACTAAAATCATCTTCCTGCATACCCCTGATACTATTCCTTAGACTTAAAATATTTACGGCATTGTCAGAGCACCCAGTAAATAAAAGTATCACAAATTTTACTATGGCCAATTAAATTAGATTTAAAACACTCTCCATTTTTATTTCTGTAGAATATAATCTAAAGATGCTCTTATTTTGCTTTTACTAAAAATAGGAATTTTGGCTGTTGTTTACATTTTCCCTTTGACTAGCAAACTGGAAAACTGAGAAAGGCAAATAAAATAAAATTGATTATACTATACTGCATGTGAAAGTTAAAAGAATTAACTATAACAGACGTGCAGCAAAAAATAAATACAAACATCAATTAATTTGTCTATATGAGGTATGTGTTTTTAAAACTTCCTATTCTGTTTTGCAGGGCTTATCTTAGGCATAGAAAATAGCAACTGTAACCTGTACTAGCCAATGAAGGGCCTCTGATTCAAATGCCAAGCTTGAAGACTAAATTTATATATAAATTTACAAATTCTATGTATAAATTCTTTCTTGATCTTAGTTGACCCATACTTTGTGGCTGAGAAGAAAATATGCTTTAAGAGTACCTTTAATTAACCAACCCAGAACTCTGAGATCTCAAATAGTAATAACACAGAAATAGATCCCTCCTTCATGTGCTCAGTTAGAACTCTGACCACTGATGAGGACTAGAGCAAGTCCATCCTTGCAGGACTCACGCTTTGCTTGCACCCATCTTTACTTAACCCACAAATATCAAACATTTGCACATTCATGTGTTATATATATAAATTTTAATGTTAAAATAGTAGAAAAATATAGCTGCAGTCTTAATGTATCACTTTATATACTGAATTTAGTAATTTTGTTAATTCTAAAGCACATGAACAGCACTCAAAAATTTTAAGAAAGGATTATAAAATGCCAGATCACTGTCATCAGAGAGGGTAATAAAGGATAAAAAACAAAACAAAACAATGCAATGATTTTTTCTCTTCCCTTAACTTAGCGAAAATTTAAACAAAATGCAAAAGTAAAAGATATACTATAAAATATCTTCTTTATTAAAATCAACAACAAAAATATGAAATAAGCAGCATGACAGACAGTGACACACAGTACCATTTCAGCATGTTCTTTCTCCTCAGGCTACATACAATGACAGAAGCAAAGTAGAGGAATTAGGTTTGTGCATTTTCCTAGAGACAAAATTCAAATGAGTCGAAGAAGCTGGGAAAGTATCCCACCTAGTTGATAAGGAAGACCAAATACCTTTGTGCTTGTCCCGCTTATGCTTTAGCTGTGCTGGATGGGATCTGAGTCTGGCTAGAGCCTGTTCTCGATGGTTCATAAAAATAGGACCAGCAAATACAATGGGGCCTGAGGAGAAACATTTTGTATGTGCATAGAAAAACTCACAAAATGAAAACACTATAATGAATAAAAATAATTCAAACTAAAATGCATAAAAATGTACTCTTTTCTCTCAATTCCCCACTCCAATTCCCCATTCCCAACCATAAACTACTCACCGTTCCATATGCAAGTTAATAGCAAATATATTTATAAAGTATAAATCCCATCTTTTGTACTTATAAAATTATTGGATAGTTACTAATCGTCTCAAATAGATAATTAAGAAGTTCAATTCCAATAAATCAAATTATCTTACAAATATTTTTTAATATCACATATATTTTCAAAGTCAGTAAAACATATTCACTTTAAACAAATATCTTTCCTATTAAAATACTAAAACCAACTAATTTTTTAATTAATCATAAAGTTTTAACAAGATCTTTTGGGTTTAATATCTGCAGCAATCTTGACTTTACTGCATTTCATGATAGAAGTTAAGAAAACCAGATGATCAAAAGCAAAACATGTATACAACACACATATACAGAAACAAAGGTAGCCTGAGCTTTATGTTGATGGTGAAGAGAGGCATCTAACTCAAATAACATTTTAGGAACATTAATTATCTTTTAGTAAATCTCTTCTTTTTGAAGAAGCACCGTGTACACACACATACATACACTAACACATACACAAATTATAGTTATTCCACTTACATAGTACTTGGGGGAAATAATCTAAAGCCAAATTAATTTTAATAAAATTTTAAAAATCGCTTTTCTCCATTAACATTTAGCTTAAAAAGAAAAAGAAATTTCAGGTACAGCTTAAAATTTAAGTTTTTTTCTTCTATAAACAGTTTTCTTGAGTTTCAGCAATGTGAAGAAAAGTCTTTACATTTGAGAACACTCTAAATTTGACAGTTGTCAGTAATTGAAAAGAATTATGACAATATACCAAGTACAAGCACTGAATGTTTTTAATTTAAGCAAATTTTTTCATAATTCTCTATTCATTTTCACTTCAATTTTTCTAATTATGGGGCAAATTCAAACTACTGCCCTCTATGAAAATGTGACAAATATCAAATTAAGTGCCAAAGTCCCCTTCCTTAGACATAAAAAACAGGTACAAGGATCATATTATTGAAATATGATTGTATGATTAAAATAGATCATGACTATATGATATTAAAAAAGCTAAATAGCACCAATTCTAAGACTACTAAAGATAGAAATATGCTAATTTAGTATTAATAGAAGAATTACATATTTTTCAGTAATACAGTAACAATTAATTTCAAGCTAAGATTATATAAATTCAGTTCCATTTCTAAAATGTAATAAAATTGATACACTTCAAATATGAAAAAGTCTTATTTTCTTAATATGTATGATTTTCCAACTGTTACTAAAACAAAGAATACAAATTACTCTAAATTAGGCAAAATAATTGTAAATTTATTTTGGCCGTACATTTTCCTGGGAAGAGTTATAAATATTAGCAATAATAACACGTTGTATTACCATTTTCTAACTTCTATCTGAGAATTATTATTCTCCATTAAAATATATTATATCTGTAATATTCACTATTTAGCTTCTCACTAATAAATGCAATCATTTTTAACCTTATAAAGCATAAATCTGGAAGGCCCATAAGCAATCATGCTGAAAAATAAAGGCTATCATGCTCTAAAGTAATATTGCATCTCACGGCCCAAAATACTGTTTCTTTAAACATTGTTTAGTTACTCATTTATTCGCCAAACTTTTCAACCCTCTTTTATGTGGCAGACATTAGGTGTCATGGAGATAATGAGTAAGACACAGATATCACTGGAACTTAATCCACTAAGAAAAAGAGAAATAAAAACAAAGAACTATAATATATTGTGATCAATGTTAAAAAGGAAGTCTATAGACATATATCCTAAAAGATAAAATGCTACCAAATCCAGTTAGAAGAATCAGAGAAGATTCAAATGAGAAAAGTTTAACAAGAAAAAGAGAACCTTCCAGTTAAAAGAAATAGATTTATAAAAGCATGAAGATCCTAAAAAATATTGTATAATCATTAAAAACACACGTAGATGAAACAAATGGCATATAGGTTATAGAAAAATGTGGTGGGAAATTAGAGGAATATGCAAAAAACATATAAATAGAACTTTTTATGTCATAAAACTTTAGAAGAAATGATGATAAATCCTTAAAACTGTTTTCAATTACTCAACAAAGACATTAAAATTCAGGCACGAGGCTAGGTAAACAAGATATAATCTTTAAGAAGCTCACAATCCAATCGGGGAGGGAGGCTTTACACACAACTAAACTACAGACTGTGACAATGACCTAATGCAAAAGCAAGTGGCACACTGGAGAAGCAGCTAACAAAACATAAAGATAGTTAAGTAGGGAGTTCAGAGAGATATCATACAACATAAAGCCTAATAATGGAGGAATCTAGTACTATAAAGATGCAGAAATAGGGGGGAAATGAGTGGTTAGGGAATAGGGATGAGAATAGAGATGAGGCTGTAGAAATTAAAAATGAAAAATGCATCCATTTGGTTTTAAACAAGTAAGTGCTGTTGCTGATTAGATCTGCACTGCAGAAGGAACTTTCTGGATAGAAAGAGGATAACAGCATAGAAGAGAATAAGACCATGGGTAAGGCCAATTAAAGAGCTTTTGCTATTATTCAGGGAATGAAGAGAAGTAGTCTGGGCTAAGAAGTAGCCTGGGCTAAGAAAAAGGATTCTGTAAAGTAGACATACTCAAAGTTATTAAAGAATTAAGAAAGCTGAACAAACAGAACTTGGTTTATTTCTTTCACTGGCAGGGGACTGAAAAAAACAGAGGCATGAAATGACCAAATTTAAGTATTTAAAAAGCTCTGGCCATTCATGTGTTAGCAACAAGTTATTAGGAGCCTATTAAAACAGGTAGGCAGAAAGCATGAAACAAGCAGCAGTGTTGAAAATTTCAGAAAGCTATTGGTGATGTATTTTAAGACTTTCAAATTATTATCCACTGACAAAATAACTGCACCTCTAGAAATCTACCCTAAAAAACCTGACAATGCTTTTGTGCTATTTAAATTAACAATGAGATAATATTGTTCACCAATGTTTTGTAAGAATTAAAAGGGTAATTAGTACAGGTGATATTACATGAAAATGCTAGTGTTATATATTAGCCTTGAGAGTATAAATTCTTATAACATCTCTAAAATTATGTGAATTATCTACTAAAATTTAAAACATACACATTTTTTATGTGTATGTTCCCACATTCCCACATTTCTGGGAAGCTCTGCTATATACACAAAAGCTCCACTAATGCATAGCTATATATTTAAGAATATTTATTTTATTGAAACAAACAAAAAAAAACCTGGAAACAACTTGAATATCCATCAACAAAATAATGGCTGCATAAACTGTGATATAGTCATATAATAAAATAATATGAAGCTACTAAATAGAAGGTGTTAGATCTATACTTACTTAGTATGTGTTCATTCTGTATTGTAAAATGAGAAAAAGATGTTGCAAATGTATATATATAATACCATTTTTGTAAGTAAACGTGTAGATATCTACAATGATTACCGTATATACTCGAGTATAAGCCAAGTTTTTGTGCCAAAAAACCCGAACTCGGCTTATACTGGGGTCATACAGGTTATTTGATTCGGTGCGCTTAGCTTAACAGGTAATCAAGCTAAATCACAAAGGTTAAAATCGTTCAAAACTGGATTCCTCCTCATCATCATCTGTATGTCCAAACACAGCTTCAGCTGTATCTGATGTGAGGGTATCAGCATTTAACCTACTGATTCCTCAATTATTGTAATTGTTCTGGGTATATATTTTTATTTTTGAAATTTACCAGTGGCTGCTGCATTTTCCACCTCGGCTTATACTCAAGTCACTAAGTTTTCCCAGGTTTTAGGGTAAAATTAATGGGGTCAGCTTATACTCGGGTCGGCTTATACTCGAGTATGTGCGGTATATTTTAATACAGTAAGATACATAAGTGTACCTATGAGACTATTAACTTCATAATGATTGATGGGGGCAAATGGGAAGGTAGCAAAATACAAAGTGTATATAGCAATAGTCAAATAGATAAAACAAAATTCAATGATAAAACTACAAATGAGGAAAACTTTATTACAAGATGACAAAGAAATAAACAAAAACAAGTTTGTAGAAAACTTTAACCTAAATTGCTATTATTACCTATATTATGGTACTAGCAAAATAAAACACAGAAATGCTCTTATAATACTAAGGGTGAAAAAACAGGACATCAATATGTATCACAATTTGAAATTATATAAAATAACTTAGCAAAAAGCATGCATAAAAAAATCGAAAGAATTTACACAAAATTCTCCAGTGGTTAGCTTTGCATGAAGAATTATACTAATCCTTTTTTTAACTTGTATTTTTTAAATGCTTCATCTACTATTTTACCTTAAAAAGGGATCTTTATGTAATACTGAAATATTAGCTAATACTGGATTTCATGTGTCAAATTAAAAAAAAATAACAGTTTTAGAGGTTTAAAAATTAACAACAATATCCAATATCAACCCAATCCCTTTGGAATTAGAGATGATGATAAATTTGTTTTTATTTTCTAATTTGTAACTATGGCAAACTGATATTTTTCCTATCAAAATGGAATCTGATTTATTCTAGAACAGCTGTTGGTGATTTTTCTTAATAATATTCAAAGTTTTATGATTAGTATTATGAGAAAAGCAATTACATCAAGGCCAGAAGTGGAAAACTATCAAGCTGAAAGAGTAGCCTACTGAAATAGTAGTAGTAGTAGTAGATGAACTACTATCATCATCACCAAACATTTACCTAGGGCGTAGTACCCACTGGGCACTTTCAAGCATATCACTTATCCTCATTAACAGTACAGCTGTCATTTCCAATGAAGAAGCCAGGATTTGATCCAAAGTTTAACTTTTTTTTTTTTTTTAAGATAAAGTCTCACTCTGTTGCTCTGGCATCCTCATAGCTCACACAAACATTATTTTCTTGGGCACAGCCGTTCCTATTGCATCAGTATCCAAGTAGCTGGGAGTCTAGGTGCCCTCCACTATAAAGCCCAGTTTTTTTCTGTTTTTAGTAGAGACAGGGTGTCGCTCTTGCTCAGGCTGGTCTCAAAATCCTGAGTTCAAGCAATCCATCCACCTTGGCCTCCCAGAGGGAGGATTACAGGTGTGAGCCACTGCACCCAGCCTAAAGTATAACTTTACAACTCATACTCTACCATGCTCTATAGCTAGGCCAATCATATAACTTATTATCCAAAGGAGATTCTATTGAGAGTAAAAAACAGGTACTGTTAAGAAACATATGGCTGGACAGCAGATATAAAATAGCCAAGACATGGCCTCACTCCATCCAGAGCTCACAATTACAATACTTCAACACTTATGTGAAAAGAAGGAAAAGTAACTAACATTACTGGGGTTCAATTTCCATTATAAGAGAGTGCTGAAAAGAACTGAAAAGTCATTGACATGATCACCCATTAGTTCTTCTGAGGACTTAAGAGAGTTCTAGTTGACAATTCTACTCAACACTTCACATATACAATAAATACAAATCTTTGAGACTTACTACATCAATGCAATGTAATCTAAAAAAGTGAAAATTATCACAAACTCTTAAGTTAGGCAGTAAGTTCAACATGATGAGCAGGGTGGATGGTGGATGGAATTAGGCTGTTCTAGACTGGCTTGGGTCCGGCTCACCTAGGCTATCATGGGAACGAGTTAATCAAGACCTTGCAGGTGCAAGATATTGCAGGTAGGTTACTTTGAGGAGCTGGTTGTTTTGCGGGATTGATCAATGTCCCAGGGACTTTCTGACCTGAACAGACAGACATGGGATGTCACGGGAACAGAGTTGATCAAGATCCTGGGAAACTTCCAAGAAGCAGTCAATACTCCTCAAAGTTGTGTGTAAAATTCAACTTTGCACACTCTATGATGGCTTGCAATCGGCCTGGCTTGCTTTTATGAGTCATTAAAAATGAAGTTTCCGTTTCTTGCTAAAACTTTACTTGCTCATGCTCTTTTCAATTATTTGGCAATTACCATGCCACTCTAATATTACCATTGAACTGAAATCTGTAAATGAATATTGACTGTGAATATCTCTAAAAAGATACATTAAAGAAAAATGTTATCTGAAAGATTAATAATATGAAAGTTTAAATTAAAGACTAAGTTCCAAATTTATCAAAAAGCAGTAATAATATTGCATGTGGGGTTGATTTCAATAGCATATTCCATTTTAGGAGATCATAAAGAGTAGCTAAGTAACACCAATAGGCCTGACACAGACTAAGCAATGACTTAAGATTTAGGTCCCAAAATTTTGATCAACTTTAAAAACATAATTCACCAAGATATGCCAAATCATCAGTGCATAATTCAACATTCCTTTGTTTCCAATATGCAGACATACCTAAAGAAGAATAGCTTCTTTTGAGGAAAAAAAAAAAAAAAAGTAACAAGATACACATCATTAGGTAAGTACTTAAATGTCATGACAAGATGTGCTATATTTTGGTTGAAACAGAAAATTGCTCCATTTTGTAGGACAATTCATATAACTCAATCTAATATTTCCAAAGTAAGAAAAAATGGGTAATAAAGAGATACATTGACAACTAACCTTAAACAAATCCTATCAACAAGAAATTATCACTTAATTATCATGTAAAAAAAGATCTGAAACTTAAATTCTACCCTGTTTTCTAAGAAACATTTAATATCCAATTTTCTACACATATTTATATAAAGACAGCAGATATATATTAATCTCATTAAAAGAGCCTCTAAAGGAAATGATTTATGTATTGAAAAAGTTAATAGCAAATATTAACTGTACCAATTAATATCAAATGCTATTAAGAGCAATCTTCATGTTTAAAGCATATGTTTTACAATATAAGTTTAATAAAATGAGAATTTATCATGTGTACTATACATTCTGCTACTTATTCCATTTTTACATTAACAAAAAGAATAGCAAGAAAAAATGTATAATAGGATGGTTAAATGGGTATATTTCATGCATCAAATATCATGCCACTTCTGGCAAGTATTGAAAATATGCAATATCAATAAATATTTCCAATCAAGATTTTGCCTAGCAGAGGAATGAAATCACAGATTTTTGTAACATCTGTCTTAATCTTACAAAGAAAACACTCTACTGGGCAACAATAGCTTTAGTAACACTTGCATTTATCTCTGTTTGTTGGATATGTATCAAAATACCAATTATAACCATTGTTCAATGCCTTTTTAAGCCAATAAATGGTCACAAATAATGAGGAAAAAAGATAAATAATAAACCTATCTTACAAATAAAACCTACAGACTTGCCATTTTACTCTTTTTGCATAAAATTAAAATAAGCTTTTTCCAACAAAAGGCGCATGAAAGCACAATCATGTCCTGAAATGGAAGGAAACGCAGTGGGACTTTTGCCCAAATGATAATAACTGTGAAGGATTAAGAAATAAAGTGAAAAGACAAGGGTGGTGCCTGTGGCTCAAAGGAGTAGGGCGCCGGCCCCACATACCGGAGGTAGTGGGTTCAAACCCAGCCCCGGCCAAAAACTGCAAATAAAAAAAATAAAAAAATAAAGAAAAAGTGAAAAGACGAAATTAAACCTAATTTGGTTCCATAGTCAAACAGATGAGTCCCAAGTCCACATAAAGGACAAGTTCTCAGAATTTGTATTTTTTTTAAAGTTACCATGGTCATTGATACTTGGCAGATGGCACAAATCTTAATGTGGCTGACTTGTGACATAAACACCTTACTGTATTAAACATTTATTATTAGCACAATTACAAATACACTGAATATTTTCACTATTTTCATAAGTGACCAGAATGTTACTAATTCAATTTTAGTGATTTCTTACCAAACCAGCCTATTCTGTAAACTTTTGAGTGGTCTCAGGATAGAATAAGAAAATGAATTTTCATATATTTTTTCCTCTGCAGTTACGTCTTACCTCTTCCTTCCTCTAATCTATGTCTTCTGATTACACGCTGCCGTTTTTCTTCTTGTCGTAACTGAAGATGTTCTTCAATATTAACCCCGGGTACTGGGACAGCTAGATGATTGATTCCCCCCCCAAAAAAATGTATGTTATATAATAGCTATGGCAGAACTATACAAAATTCAACAAAGTAAAAGCTAGCAAAAACAATGTTTAAAACACAAATTCTTCTTATTGCAACAATTCTTAGCACAAAGGTGCTCTAGAGGATAACTTACTAAAAATACTTAAAAAGAAAAAAGAATTTTTAGCAAAAAAAAGGGAAAAAGAGTCTCATCCCTTTAATAATGTCATATTGTCAGTTAAGAGCACCATTCCATATATTAACTATTATAATTTTTCAACATATATCTAAAAAGAAATTGTTTAACCTATCAAAAGCGCTAAATTGAGTACATGTTCAGTATAATCAATTGGTTTACCTAAAAGAAGATCTAATGGTATCATTTCTTTTACTGCATCAAGAATGCCTCTTTGTCTGGCCTCCTGACCATCCAACTCTCTAGCACAAGCCTTGCAACATCCACATACAGCACAGCCTGATTCTCCAGAACCGCAACCACAGATCCTTTAAAAAGAAAGAAAGAAAGAAAATGTCAAGTGTTTTTCTATAATTTCTTTTCCATATTTTTGAGATTAAAAATCAGCAATGAAATCATCTCTTCAAATCACAATGTCTATTTTAAAGAAAATGTATGAATAGAAGAATTAACAACAAAAGTTTATTAAGGTCCCAATATGCATAATTGGTATATTACTTCAGAAAATACAAAGAAATCCTGCTCTCGTCAAAATCGCTATTTAAAAGCCTTTAAAAAAAAAAATGTTTACATTAGTGGATACACCAGCAGCTTTAATATCAAGTGGCCTAGATGGGTTGATGGGCTAAAAAAAAAAAACCCAAGCAAACAACACTACTGTCTAGCAGATAAGTTGAAGGCAGGTATTGGCAGTGAACTTTATACATTATGTCTCCTACCCACGCTCTTTTGCATATGCCTTCATCCTCTATTCGCTCCTTTCACTGTGTACAATTATCTGTTCTTTATTCTTTCTTATCAGTTATATACCACAATATTTGTGAAAAGAACACTTCCAGAAATTGGCTAGCAGGTCCGTGAACAACTAACTTTATTGTTACTCACTGGATCAATCCTTAAAAACTTTTGACAGGCTCAAGGAGCTCCCTGTACCTACAAACTTGTATAGGTACAAGAGAAGATAGACCTGACAGCAGTTTGAAAGACATAGGTAGGTATCCAGTGAAATTTCTGGCTTTTCAAAGCAACCAACAAATAATTTGGAGCATCACTAACTACACATTAAAAACTAATACAATAATATATCCTACAGTATTATCTGAGGATCTATTTTTTAAAGCAGCATTTATGACAGCAATCCTTTCCAAACTTTTCCAAAAAACTGAAGAAGTGAGAACATTTCCTAATTCATTCTATGAAGTTAGGTTTACCCTGATACCAACTCCAGAGAAAGACACTACAAGAAGAAAAAAGCAAAGAAGCCCTACAGATCATTATCTCCTATATGCATTAATACAAAAAATGTCAAGAAAATATTAACAGATTGGCAGCATGTTTAAAGAATTGCAGATCATGATCAAAAGAGATTTATTCCTGCAATGCAACATAGAAAAATCAATGCATGTATCACAGTACATTCACAGAAAGAAGGAAAAATATCTCTTGATCACCTCAATTGATCATTGAGCATTTTACAAAATTCGATACCTTCTCATGATTTAAAAAAACAAAACCTCAACAAACTAGAATAGAAGGAAAACTACCTCAACAAAATAAAAACCATATGAATAACTCACATACAGTATATGAACATCATACTCTATAGTTAGAGACTGAAAGCATTTCTCTATGATCAGGAACCAGACAAGAATGCCCCTCTGAAAACTCCTTTTCAACATGGCACCTGAAGTTCTAACCAGACCAATTAGTTAAGAAAAAAGAAATAAAACCTATCCATACATCAAAGGAAGAAGTAAAGTTATCTCTGTACACAAATGATACAATCTGATAATGTAGTAAACCCTAACAATTCTACACAAAACCCTAATAATTGTAGAAAAAAAAAAAAAGGTAAAACTTCAGCAAAGTAGCAGATACAAAGTCAGAGCAAAAAAAATCAGTTGAACTTCTAAACACTAACAATGAAAATTTGAAGATTACAAAAACAATCCCATAGAATCAAAAACAATGAAATATTTAGCAATTAATTTAACTAAGGAGGTAAAGACTTGTACAATGAAAACTACAAAACACTGCTGAAAGAAATTAAGGATGACATAATAGAAACACATCCCGTGTTCACAGATGGGAAAATAATATTGCTACTTTAAAATGACAATAATATAGAACCTTGAAAAAAAATGTGGTGCATTAAAAGGATACATGTAACATGGATAAATATAACCAGGTATGATGCAACAAATTTAGAAGTCAGAGTGTCTAAAATTCCAAAAATTGCAAACAATAAATTTAATTTAAAAGAAAATGATTATCCCTAATCAAGTGCTCTATATGATATTTGATAATTCTACTTAGAAAAGATTTATATTCAACAAAAATTGGGCATTAATTGTCTTAGTAAAAGAATAAAGGCACACTCAAGCCTTAAATAATTTATGACCTATTTTAAAATAGGGTTTAATCAAATGAAAGATCAGTAACCTTAAAGATGACACTAAATTAGAAATCAATAAAATAGAAAACAATTATAATAACTATAAGTATAATGGTTTCTCAGCTTTTTGGCTAAAATCAAGTAAAGAATTATAAGTATATACCAATAATGCCTTTAAGAAACAATATAACAGAATATACTCTGGATAAATTTTGAAAAGAAATATATTCTACACATTTTCTCCAGTAGGAATAATGTTCTCACCCTCCAGGGACTCTGTCTGGACGCCCACTGCTGACGCAGCTGGCTCCGTACCCTGTACAGTCTCCACACACAGTGCAAACCATGCACTGCTCCAGCTTCCATTTATGCATGCCCGGAGGGCACATCATGGACTTCTCATCTTTTTCATCTAGCTCTTCTTCCAGGTCTTCATCCATTGCTGTTGCCATATTTTCAACTCCAAACCCTATTTGACAGATCAATTCATAATTTTTATGTAGATTACTCCCACGTCAAAAAAAATGGCTAACAATATTTTCCAATTTAAAAAATACAGACACTTATTACAGCACAATTCACAACTACAAAGACATGGAATCAACTCAAGTGCCCATCAATTCATGAGTGGATTAATGAAATGGACACATACACGCACACGCGCGCGCACACACACACATAAAATACTACTCAGCTATAAAAAAGGATGAATTTCACAACAATTTAGATGAAACTAAGAGTATTCTCCTAAGTGAAGTATCTCAAAACTGGGGGGAAAAAAACACCACATGGACTCGTTATTAAATGGGAACTGATAAGCGCACACATGCACAGAAGAAAGTAAAACTCAGAAATTAAGCAGGAGGGAGTAAGGAGGAGAGGAAGGGTAAAAACCTACTTAATGGGTACAATGAACACTATCTGTGGGATGGGCACACTTATAGCCCTGACTCAGACATTACCAAAGCAATCCATGTAAATAACCAAAAACATTTGTACCCCCTTAACATTCTAAAATTTTAAAAATACAATGCTAACAAATGATTACACAAAGACATGCTCAAATGTAAGAGTAACAAAAATAAATTTTAATTTGGGGACCACTAGTAAATACTCTCCCCATTTCATGTCTGCAATAGATGGTAGGGAGGGCTATTGTCAAACATATCTCTTAGCTGCTTTCTGTCAATAATACTTTTAAATATTTTCCAGTTTTAGTGCCTCTTTTCCATACTCGCTACCAACACTTTAATTCAATAGACAAAACCACGCTCTAAGCCAAGAGTCCCCTCTCTGCCTCTCTAAAACACTTTCCCACAGCCAGCAACCAGCTTCCTAAAACACATATTTGCTCCCATGACTTTACATCTAATTTACACAAACCTCCATCATCTTTTCAACTTCCTTAGAAGAATGTAACTCTTTAGCAAGACCCATTTGCCACAGCATGGCTCCTAATTTTCTCCAAACTCATTTCTTCTCCCTCTGCTTTCTAAACATCTTGTGGCCTTTGCTCACCCCTGCTCCCTCTGCCTCTCTGTGTGTATCTCATCTACCAGAGAAACTCCTTTTCACCTTTCAAAAACTCATCTTAGAAGTCACTTCCTATGGAGCACTTACCACCTTTTCCAGGAAGTCAGTTACTCTGTCCTCAAAGCCTGCTTACATCCCAATTACAACTTTCTAATTCACTCAACTTTTTAATAGAACATCTACTATATTCAGGGGATTCCTTTAGGAAAAGAGTCAGCAAACTTTTTTTTTTCTTTTTTTTGAATGGTTCTTAAACTTTGCATGATATTAAGGACTACCTGAAGAGGCTGTTCAAAATCCTTGAACCTCCAAACCCAGATACTAATATTCAAAGAGTCTGGCATGGAACCCAAAGAATTATGTTAACAAACAATCCGGGTGGTTCTGATGAAGATTTAGCAGAGATTATCTCCTAGAGAATCACTTTTCTGGGCATTACTTAAAGCCTTTGTCCTTGGTCAGTGATCTTTCATATGTGAGCTCTGGACCAGCAGCATCAGCACCACCTGGAAACCTGTGAGGAATGTAAAGTCTTAGACCTCAGAACTTCCTCAATAGAGACTCTTGGGGTGGGGCCAGAAATTCATATATCAACAAGGTCTTCAAGTGATCTGATGCACCTAAGGTTGAAAATCAGTGGCCCAGGCTATACTTTAGTCCAAGCAAGCCACCCACTTTATTCTATTTCCTTTCAATGATAGACTTTAAGAATCCAGAGCTTGAGAAACTCCAAGTAATCTAAAATCTTGAATCATCCTAATCAATACTACCAAGTGTACATATGTATTTTTACATATGATTTTCTTGAACGTCAGCAAACTTTTTGTAAAGAGCCAGACAGTAGATAATTTAGGTTCTGTGGGCCATAAAAGTCATTGTCATAAGTTTTATAATGCTTACAAATGTAAAATCCACTTTCAGTTTGGAGAGCTATACGAAAAATGGTTTCAGGTAATAATACTTTGCTGACCTCTGCTCTAGGCACTGAGGACTATGATAGTGAGCTATCATAAAGCTTATAATCTAGTAAGACAGTATTAATTAAATAACCACATAAAAATGAAAAGTACAACTGTAATAAGGTTTTGAAGGAACATACGTACCACAAGAGCATATGATGGGTGATCGAATCTGTGGAAAACTAGCAATTACTTTTTATGTTTGATATTCCTACTAGACTTAGATCCCCAATGGCAAGATTATGTTTTATTCACTTGATCTCTTATTCTCAGTGAATATTCTTCTCTTATTTCTTAAAACTGTAACATACACTTATCATAGAGCTACCACTCAAGACTGGTCTATCTAATCAAGAAATAAATTCCTAGCATATATGACCTTTTGAGTTTTGCCACTTCTAATCTATGGGCAGGCTGGGAACTTAGATATCCAAGCATCAGATAACTATCTCTAGAGTTAGAATACAGCAATGCTAAAGGAACCCTTAATGGCTCTATTTTTAACAACAATAGCTAAAATGCATCAGGCACTTGTATGTACTTGGCTCAACATGCCTTATTCGTTCAATCATCCCAACAGTACTGTAACTATTATCCTCAAATTAATCTGTGCATTCAATGCAGTACCAATAACAATGCCAAACATACAAACTAATTCTAATTCACATGGAAAATAAAAGCCCCCATCTAGCTACAGACAGCAAATATTCACAAAGAAAAAGACAAAAGTTTGACATCAAAATTTTAACATTATATAAAACAAAAGAAACCATAAACAAGCCACAGGTTAGACAAAGATACTTGCTACACATACAACACACAAAGAGCTCCTACAAGTTAATTTTTTAAAGGTAAGAAAAATAAGAAAAGTTTGGAGATGTTCAAATCCAGTATTAATAATCAAGAGAACAAAAATTAAAAGATGAGAGACCCAGCAATTGTACTTAGTTAAATACCTAATACTAGAATTTCACAGCAACACTATTCATACTAACAAAAACTAAATTTTATTTTGATTATTATAAAATTTCCCCTTAGAATCCAGGTATGAATGTATGCCCAATTTTCACAAGAAGAGTTTTTTTTTTCAGCTCTTCTAAAATTTTATTTATGTATTCATTCATTTATTCATTCATTCATTTATGAATGAACAAAGGACAAGGCGTTGCTCTGTTACCTAATCAGGAGTGCAGTGGCATGATCAGAATTCACTGTAGCCTCCAATTTCAGGGCTCAAGCGGTAGCTGAGTGAGACTAAAGGTGTGAGCCAGCACACTCAACTAATTTTTAGTAGAGATAAGTCTGGCTATGTTGCCAGGTTAGTCTCAAACTCTGGCCTCAAGCAATCATCCTGCCTCAGCCTCCCAAAATGCTGAGATTATTGGTATCAGCCATAGTGCCCATCCTAAATACATATAATATTATGTATAAAAAACGAATTTTCTCCCCTTTATTCTCACAGATAATATCTGAAACAAGTTCACTAAATAAGCAAGAAGATAAATTTCCACTGTAAAATAATGTTTTTTTCCTTTTGCTCTTTCTTCTTTATTTACAGCAATATACTCTAAAGACTTGCTCTTTTAAAAACTGAGGCATTTTAAATACATACACATGCATACACACACATAAACAAGATAATGATGAAAAATGATAAATTCCTAAGATCCAGATGAGTCTACCGTCAAGATAAACTTGTTTTTGTTTATTTATACAGCTTAATCCTTAGAATTATTGACTCTTTAAGCACAGTTCATGTTTAGTTCTAATAATTTTATATATACAACAATGTATAATATTTATTATATATTATATATAATAATAAAATATATATATTATCATTCTCTCCATTCCCTACGAAATTAAAAACAGAAAAACAGAAATTGGATCAAAGGGTATCAACATACTGATAGCAGCTAAAAGTAAAAATGGAAAGCAAGAAGAAAGCAGACACATAACAAAAAACAAAACACCCAAGATCACAACAAGCCAGGCAATCAAAAGATAAACCCCTCTTCCTTTCAATAGCCTGGGGGTTGGAACAAAGGGTACTGTGTAGAAGGTGCATCTGTAATTTAGTCTTTTCTTGTTAAAGGGTGAGATAATCATAAAGATTACTCTTAGTTATCAAAAATAGGTTAAATTACAAGTTGCATATGCTATTAAATATGAAAGCACTATAATATTATATCTGCCAGGTAGACCACTGCCAAAAATGCTTAAAATTGACATGATACAAAAGGAGCTAATAACAAAGAATTTGGAAAACTAATTTTTCTGAAATAATGTAGTCACCAAAAAAGCTAAGTCAAAGAGGCACTATTATATTTTAGTAGAATTTAGAAAAATATATAAGCCAGCTAATCTGTTCAGAAATTAAAAATTTAAAGTGTATTAAATTTTTCCAATGATGTACTTTTATCATCAATTATCAAATAAATAAGAAATTCAGTGGTTTTCCTAACTAATGAGTATGAAATCAAAAAAGCACTAATTTTGAAAAGAGCAAGATTCTTCATTTTGTTGTTTTCAAACACTAATAAAAAGACAACACAAATTTTAAAATTCAAAAATTGAACACCTACCTTTCCCTCCTTGGTTCATAGCACCAGTGTCTCGTCCACACTGTCCTTTATTATTTACACCAAATGTCCAAACCTCTCCATTCTTCATTAAAACACAAGTGTGAGCTTTGCCCATAGCCACCTGAGTTACAAAATGACCCTTCAAATCAGTTACCAAACCTGTAGAAAGATACAAACGTAGTAAAAACAGCCAAAAAAAAAAAAAAAAAAAAAACAGCTATTCTTAAGTTTGCAAAACTTACTTATTTCTGTGGCAAAATACCTTGCCAAAATGGGAAATAAGTGGCAAGAAAAACTGGCAAATTTAATACCACCAAAGTAATTTTGTAATTTTACAATGTAGCTTCAATGAATCTGAAAATGTTATCATCCAGACTTGGGACAAATCTTTACTGCAATTATCTCAATGTCACTTGTCCCAAACACTTCCTCCAAACCAACACTTCTCAACAGTACTCAGAAAGCCCAGTAGTTCTTAAACTTTCCTGATCTCAGCACAAAGGAGCCCAAGAATCATTTACTTTACATGCTTTGACCTTCCCCAGCAAAACAAATTCCACAGGATATTTAAATGATAATGTTTTTGAAGAAACCTGTGAGAGTTTTCAAAGCAGTACTTTTCAATCTCTTTCAACCTACAATTCTTCTTCCATAATCTAATATGCAGCTATTTCCTAAACTTCACTTCTTCACATATTTACTTTCATTATACTTGTCATATACCAGTGTCACATTATCTTCCTTTTTCCTTTTTTTCTTTACTTATCTCTTGAAACAATTATCTTTGTCTTTTCAATCTCACATTTTTTCTGACAATTCACTATCTTTTTATTTTTAATTAAATCATAACTGTGTACATTAATGCATTTATGCGGTACAATGTGCTGATTTTATATACAATTTGGAGTGCTTACATCAAACTGGTTAACACAGCCTTCACCTCACTTGTATTAAGACATCAATCTCACATTTTAAACTGATTAAGTATCTTTAAAGATATTTTAAAATCCAGAAATACTTAACACATTAATGTTTTGCTAAAATATAACGAGGTTTTAAATATCCATTTATCTTTTTTATATATAGGACTCATATCTTGATTTTTACTTACACATATGAATAAAGCCTTTGTATCTTGTCTTCTTTCTCTAACACTGTATTTCACTCCTGTAAAATTTGAGTGGCTATCTTGAAAGATGTAAAGGAAAGGAAAAAGAATGTTGTCTGTCTCTAGACTGCTTAAATAGTATTTTCATAGTCAATGATGGTTTAATAGGTAAAGTAAATCCTGTAAACCTGAACTCCTCTATGGCTAATACCAATAAGCAAGAACGCAGCACAAAACTGGCTAAGGAGGGATTTATCTAAATAAACTCAATTCTCCCAAAGGTTAAAGCTGTAGTTTTTATGTACTGTTAATTTAGGTGGTATGCTTACACTCAAAATAAAAGGAAAATTTTCAATCGCCTTTAAAGAAATTAAATAGCAACTAATGAATTTACTGCTATGGTCAAAACCATCTTCACTTAAAGTGAGAATCTTTACCAACAGAAAGGCGTTGCTCTAAATCATGAATGGTATTAAAAAGAACTGCAATCTCCTTATTTTTTCTTCTTGAAAATGTTGAAGCTTCCTTCTCTAGATACGCTGTGGCAAAGCAGTAGAATCCAGATATGATTTTGATTTAGTCTGAACTTTTGCTAGTTTGATGCTGTAGCTTGATTATTTCCTTTTGTTTTTCCTTCTCTTGAGTTCTTAACTTTGCATTTAACTCTGAAATTTTCATTTCCTTTTTCTTTATTAGTTCTTAGTAGTTTTCTTCATTTAATTCAATTTTTTTCTGCATGTCCTGATAAAGTTTGCTCATTTCTATCTTATATCTCTCCTAATTGTCATTTCACTCACAAGTTTGGCAGTATTATTCTTACATTCCTGTTCATGAGATTTTAACTGCTCTTTTATAAGATCAACATTTCTTTTTAGTTGTTCATTTTCATCGTTCAAATTGTGTTGATAGTCAATGGCCTTTTGTAGTCCTTTTATTATACTATGAAGAGTAGCACATTCTTCCTTAATTGAAACCTCCTTTGTTTGAATTACTTTTAATAAACCATTATTCTTTTCGAACTGAATATCCAGTATATTGGTCTTTCCATTGGTTTCTATCATTTTCTTGCTCATTTTTTGTAGACTTTTCTCTCCAACTTCTTTCACTGGCAGTATCTGTTCATTTTTCTCTTATTTATTAGAATCTGTTGCTATCTTTACATACCTTTTCTTTCTTTCTTCTTTTTTTTTTTTTTTTTTTTTTTTTTTTTTTTAGACAAGATTCTATTTAAACCACAGTAGAGTAAATTGGTGTCAAAGCACACACCACCCACAAAATTTTTGACTAACCATAAAAATTC
>CAUYPK010132167.1:0-18166 GCA_963574355.1 Loris lydekkerianus
ATGCCACGGTGACTGGGAAAATGCCAGGAAGGCTATGTTGACTATTGGGATGAAAATGTGTCAAATGGTTTATGAAGCTAGTATATGATGCCCCATGATCATATCAATGTACACAGCTATGATTTAATAAAAAAAAAAAAATAAAAATAAAAAAATAAAATTTTACCAAGAGGTGGCCAACATGCAGAGAATATTTTATAAATGTTTTGTAAAATTTTATGATGAATATTTCATAAATGAAGATCTTTAGCTACAATTTCCTATTTTCCCTATGTATGGCCATTTTAGAGGTAACTTTTGGGACACATCCTCTAAAGAGGAGCCATAGACTTCCTCACTGGGTTTGATACAAATAAAAGATTTTTTTCTTTCCAAAAAAAAAAATTTAATATTGCACAGTTACTTAATCTACTCCTCAGGCTCCCGACTGTAAAGGGGCTAAGTATGTCCATTGGCAGGCTGGGAGTGCTGGTGAAATGAGGTCAGACACCTGAAGAATTTGGAGGCCCTGAACATAGAACATACTAGTGAGTATTAGCTCCCGTTAGCTTCCCTTCAGACCTGACTGCATTCCTGTTTTGAGATATTAATTTATGGATTTAAAATTTTTTGTTCACTTGGGTTTTTATTTTTGGTTTTGTTTTGCTTTCTTTGTTTCTTTTTCCCTTTCTTTCTTTCATGCAGGGAGATAAGCAGCAGAGCAGAACACGAAAGCTCCCTCCAAGTCTCACTTGCATTTATTTCACTGAACGCCACAAACTGAGTGTCTTAGAGGCAATGTTAGAAGAAAAGGGTTCCCCCCCACCATTAGAATTTCTTCTTGCAGTGGAGGAGTGGCAAGAAGGCTGAAGAGCAGTGCAAGGGAGCCTGGGGTGAGAGGGAGAAGGTGCATCCCAACAAGAGTATGGGGATGCTGCCAACTAACTGCCAAGGATGACCCCAGACAGAAAAGGAAAAGGGTGCACCCCTCCCAAAGTGCAACTTCAGACAACCTTACTCAAAGGTTCCTGGGCTTTAAGAGTAGAGGGGGCAGTTCTGGACCTGCCAAGACCTTACAGACAGGAATGAGGGACATCTCAACAGCATTTTGCAGATAGCAACACCTGAAATAAGATAAGTAACACCTTCTGCTCCCTCCAAATCTGGGCACTGTGTAAGCTCCCTGGCAAGTCCTCTGGAACTAAGGGGGTGGGTGACAACTCCAACAAAACCCTAGAGTGTCTCCCTTTTCTGCCAATCTAATAGAATTAATGCTTAGAGTTATTAGCTAAATTTAGTTAGACAAAATAAAGAAAACGTGTGTCTTGCACTCTTAGGCTTGTGAACTCACCATAAATGTAATTACAGAGGTTGAACATGAATGTGATTCTTCCCCCCATAAGCTGTTTGACATGTTTACCAAAATGTATAAATGGGCATATAAAGTGTGGCCATGAGATGCATAGATGCCATCATCAGTCAAGGAGGTCATAGTCAAAGCTATACTTCTGTAAGAAACCGTGACTTTCCTATAATCCTCAATTACTTTCAGGAGTCATTCTTTATGAGCAAGACATTTCTGAATTATACTACCCTGCTCATGTGGAAAAGGAGCAGGTAGGGCAATGATCCACTTTTCAAAGCAATTGCCATTTGCCCTAGGTGAATGCATCGAAGGTAAGATAGTCTACCATACACACAACTAATTGCTTCCTTGAACATTTAATGTCATGTGCACTCACTGTTTACTCATTTGTGCACTTGTCCATCCACTCACTTCCCAAGTGCCTAACAGGTTCCAGGCACGATCGTCAACACATTAACGTCATCTGGATGTGTGTGTGCAAAGTCTTTAACAACTCTAATCTGCCCCTTCTTTTATTCTTGACATGTCTCTGACCTCCATTTTCTAGAATGAAAATCAGGCCAAGGGAACTTGTCTAAGTTCCTGACAGAGTTCAAGGGTTCAGACTCCTTTCATTAGGAGAAAAGAATTCTGAATGGTGAAAGCCCCACTGTTAGCCTACAGTGAATTCCCAGAATCCTACGAAAGGCACTTTAAAAAATAGAGTTCCTGCAATAATGGAAAGACATACTAACACTGTCATTATACTCGTCCTTTGGGGAGATCTGGAAATAGCACAGGCTCACAAGTGTTTTTGGACAAATTAAGAGCCAGCAAACATTTGAAGAGAAAAATATTGCAAATGTTTGGTGATCATTTTCTCTAAATGGAAGACCTTTTACATTTGCTGGCATCACAGATTATTAGAATCAAAATTCAAAGTATCTAAAGAAGAGTTCATTTAAACCTTAAAATATGTTTAGAAAGACATTTGAACTTCCAAAATATTAATCTTTATTTTTGTAATTTTGGATTTTTTAATCAAATGAAACTGACCCTAAGGTTCTTAAGCCTTTGTTAATAATATGGCCAGAAAAGGCAAATCTTAAACATTAGTTTTGCATCACTAATAACAGTCATTTATACAAGTAAGATCTCTTCACTGGCAGATTAAGTATTCAGGAACAAAGAGAATTCTAGTTTTAAATATGTGTATATATAAAAAAAGCACTCTAAATAGAAATTGCCAAATACAAATTGGAAATTTAAATTCAAGATTAAAAATTGTAAGATCTGGAAACTAATTCAAGAATGTCAAGAAATAGCAGAATAAAAGATCAGACACAGGGTGCACACCTCAAGAGTAGGTCCCTGCTTAGTAGGCGATTTCTTTCCTCTCCCCATAGACACTCAAAATTATCAGTCTGAACAGCTACTGGGATTAATCTCAATGGTGAAATAATCATAGCAAAAATATAATAATGTAACTTACTCCATTCTGCCAAAAATACAAAGAAAACAGGATCTGATACATGGAGACTTAGCCAAGTAACTTTAATCTCAGATTCATTTTGCCTATGAATAGAGAGGGTTGAACTTGATATCATCAACTGTATGCTTATACTCAGTCATTGGTCATTGTTACTTTAGAACAGTTACCATACACAATGAAGTAATCCTTTCTGAATATAGGAAAAGTTTCTTAAAACTCAAGATTCTTCTGTTTAGTAGTTTATATCCTCTTAGACTCCTCTGGCCCCTAAGCCACATAATCAATATGGCTATGATGTCCAATAGCAAAACAGTGTTTCTGAAGTAAGCAACTTTAGGAAACAAATTTGTGACTCTGAGAAAACCCAAGAAAACTGTTTATGAAGTTCTGTTATAGTCCAATGATTAAATGCATTTGGGGGTGGGGAAGGACCTTTAGTAAGTAATTTAGTAAGAAACATGTAGGGAAAATAAATTGGTTGTATTGTTTTTTGTAGCTAGAAAGCTATAGACATACAGACAATATAGTCATGCATATACACTGAAAAATGTATAGATTATATGCTATCTATAATGAACTCACTTTAAAGATTTAGAAATAATTAAAGTTCTTTAAGTGGCTTAAAAAAAGATTTAGAAAGATAAAAAGTAAAAAGATTGAGAAAGCTATGCCATGCAAACACTAATCAAAAGAAAACTAGAATAGCCATAATAATTTTAGGCAAAGTTGATTTCAGAGCAAGGAAGATCATCAAGGATAAAGGTAGGAACAATGTAATGGTAAAGAAAATAATTCTCCCAGAAGATTAAAATTATAAATGGACATTTGCCATTAAAAACAGATCTTTACAATACATGAAGCAAAACCCTGATATATCTGAAAGGAAAAATACACAAATCCAAAATTATAAATGGGAACTTGAACGTTCTTCTCTTGGGAACTGATGGAATAAGCAAGCGGAAAATCAGTAAGAATGTATACAACCTGAACAGTGCAATCAACTAACTTGGTGTGGTTGATATTTATAGAAAATTTCACTCAACAACAGCAGAATACATGTTCTTCTCAAGTTCACATGAAATATTCTACAAGACACACAACATTCTTAGCTATACCAAAACCTTAACACATTTAAAATAATAGAAGTCACACAATGTGTGGTCTCTGACCACAATAAAATTAAACTAGAAAATAGTAATAGAAAGACATCTGAAAATTTTCCAAATATTTAAAAATGAAGGAAAATGCTTCCAAATAACACATGGATTAAAAAGAAACCTCAAAATAAATTTTAAAAAATTTTGAGCTAAATAAAAATATAAATATCAAAATTTATGGGATGAAGTTAAGCATTTCTTAGAGGGAAAACTGTAGCAATAAGTAAATATATTGGAAAGCTAAAATATTTAAATGGATAGGCTGAACTTCCACCTTGATAAATTAAAAAGAAGAGCAAATTAAATCTAAGGCAAACAGAGAGAGGAATATAATATATATTACAGCAGAAATCAATGACATTCCTCATTAAAATCAGAACAAGTCAAGAATGTCTACTCTCACAACTTCTACTTAACTTTGTACCAGAGGTAGAACCAGGCAATTAGGTAAGGAAATGAAATGAAAGGCATCTAGACTGGAAAGGAAGAAATAAAACAATTTCTATTTGCAGATGACATGACTTTGTATAAAGAAAATTGTAAGGAATCCACTAAAAAAGTATTAGAACTAACAAATGAGTTCAAAGTTGCAGGGCACAAGCTCAGTATATAAAAATCAATTATATTTCTATGTCTTAGCAATGAAAAAATACAAAAAGAAAATTAAGAAGACAATTGCATTTATGATGGCATCAAAAAGTATAAAATAGACATAAATTTAACAAAGGAGTATAAAACATTGTTGAAAGGTATTAGAGAAGACATAAATAAATGGAAAGATGTTATTACAAGTTTGTGGATGAGAAGACTTAATTTTGTTAAGATGGCAATACCACCAAATTAACAAATAGATTCAATATAATCCATATCAAAATTCTAGCTAGGATTTCATAAACACTGACAAGCTTATCATGAAAGTTATATGGAAACTAATGGCCTTAAGATAGCCAAAAACACTCTAAAAACAACCAAAAAGAGAACTTAGGTTTCCCAATTTCAAAATTTAATACAATGCTATAGTAATCAGGCTGAATGGCAGCTGGGCACAGTGGCTCATACCTGTAATCCTAGCACTTTAGAAGGCTGAGGCCAAAGGATTGCTTGAGACCAGGAGTTAGAGACCAGCCTGAGCAAGAGTGAGACCTTGTCTCTATAAAAGAAAGAAGGAGGGAGGGAGGGAGGGAGGGAGGGAGGGAGAAAGAAAGGAAAAAAGAAAAGGAAAGTCAGCCAGACATGGTGGCACAGCAATAAGAGAGGCTGAGGCAGGAGGATGGCTTGAGCCCAGCAGTCTGAAGTTGCAGTGAGCTGTGATGATGTCCCTGCACTCTAGCCTGGGCAATAGAAGGAGATACTATCTTAAAAAAATAAAAAAATAAAAAATAAATTTAAAAGACTGAATAGCAACAACACAAAGATAGTTGATTTCCAACAAGGGTATCAAGACAATTCAATGGTAAAAGAAGAGTCTTCTTTGGGGACAACTGGAGATATATATATATATATATATACATATATATATGAATGAAGTTGAGCCCCTTCCTCATATCATACGTATATACAAAAATTAATTTAAAATGAATCATACACCTAAATGTAAGGTCTAAAAATATAAAATTCTTTTAAAAAGTGTGGGAGTAGAGGTGACTGTGGCTAACATTATATTTTATATTGCAAAATAGAAAAGAGGATTTTAAATGTTTGAAGCAAAAAAAACAATAAATATATAAAGTTATGTTTGTGCCAAATGTCTGATTTGATTTTAGTCAATGCATAAATGTATCAAAATTGCACCCCATAGAATGTAATATTATCATGTGTCAATAAAAACAAAATTAAAAATTAAAAAGAAAGTATGGGAGTACACCTGCATGACTATGTGCTAGGCAAAACCTTCTTAGATATGACACTAAGGAGCACAAGAAACAAAAGACAGGCTCAGTGCCTATAGCTCAGTGGCTAGGGTGCCATCCATGTACACAGGAGCTGGCGGGTTCCAATCCAACCCAGGCCTTCCAAACAACAATGACAACTACAACCAAAAAATAGCTGGGTGTTGACGTGGGTGCCTGTAGTCCCAGCTACTTGGGAGGCTGGGGCAAGAGAATTGCTTACGCCCAAGAACTTGAAGTTGTTGTGAGCTGTGACACCACAGCACTCTACTCAGGGTGACATAGTGAGACTCTGTCTCAAAAAAAAAAAAAAAAGAAACAAACAAACAACAAAAAACAACAAAAGATAAAATTTCTAAATTGGATTTGATTCGAATTTAAAATGTGTATAAAAGGCATTATAAAGAAAATAAAATGGCAACCCCCCAAACAGGAGAAAATAATTGCAAATCATAATATCTGATAAAGGTCTAGTATCCAGAATACGTAAAGAACCCTTACAACTCAATAATAAAGAGACAAATAATGCAATTTAAAAATGGTCAAAGGTCTTAAATAAACATTTCTCCAAAGAAGATATACTAGTGGCCAATAAACTCATGAAAAGCTCTTCAACATCTTTGATCATTACCAAAATTCAAATCAAAGCCACAATAAAATACCATTTCACACCCTCTAGGAGGGTTTTAATCAAAAAGGAATGAATTTAAAATATATGTAACAACTTGGATGAACCTTGAAAACTTTATGCTAAGTGAAAGAAACCAGGTAACAAAGGTCACATATTATATGACTCCTTTTATTTGATATATCCGGAACAGGCAAATCCATAAAGAAGGCAGATCAGAGTTTATCAGAGTTGGGAGGAATGGGACCTGGGGAGTGATTTTTCAATGAATATGTGGTGTTTTTATGGGGTAATGAAAATGTTTTGACACTAGAGACAGCTGATGGTCACACAAAATTGTGAATACACTAAATATCAATTAATTGTAACTTTAAAATGGTTAATTATACAATGTTGTGTTAATTTCACCTCAATTGAATAAAAAGACTAGTTGAGGAGTGATACATACAGAACGAAGCCATGAAGTACTCAAGGAATACATATATATTGGATAAGAGCATAAATATGTGGGAAAGAAGCACTGAAAGTGAGGATAGTGGTCACCTGTAAACTGAAGGAGGAAACATACTCAGGTGATGCATGGGGCCTTTGTAATATTTTATATGTTAAATTAGATGAGAGTATAAGGGCATCTGTGTTTGTTGCATTATTATTAATGTCTTATTGTAAGTCTGAAATCTTTAAAGTGAATATACCGTAAGTAAATAAACATTTTTACTTAAGTAGAATATAGTCCAAAAATTTAGTATAAAGTTTGGTGAATTTTCATAGACTCAATACAACAGTATAACCAGCACTGGATCAAGAAACCTAACTTAGCACCCTAGCCCCTTGCAATGGTTTAATACTGTACTGACTTCTACCACCACCAGAATGAGTATATTTTCAATAATGAATACCTTAATAGTGGCAGATGGGGGTAGGAAGTTGGGATGGGAAATTTCTACTTTTCATTTTATACTTTTCTGTTTTTTGTTTGTTTACCCATTTTTTTCATAACTCTCTATGAACAAACCTCAGTACTTTGTCTTGAAGCTGTCTCACCTGCGGATGCTCTATGATTTTCACCTCTCTTCCACTCTTCGTCACACTGATTGTAGAAAACATCTGGGTCCAGTGGGACCTGACTCCTGGATGCCAATTCGGATACACTGAAGGAAGGATTGGAGGAGAGAACCAGAGAGACAGAGCAGGAACAAGGGAGGAGCGTGCTAAGTTTCCTAGGTTCTCCACTTTGTGGCTGGACCTCAGACCCTTCTCATTGTCCTGGCCATACATCAAATGGAGTCATCACAAGAGACTGTATTCTTTGAAATCTGAAGTGCCTTCATCCCAGTGCCTTATCACTGTGCCATTTCAGTCTCCAGGTCCCTCCCATTCCCTTTTTTCTTTAATTCATCACTGCCTTTCCAAAATGTACGTGCACTGTGCACGTGGGCACTCATGCACACACCCAGGAATGGTACTGCCTATCATTTTCCTAGTGAAAGACTGATAGACAAATAGACAAAGAGATGATTATGGCAACTATTCTGATAGAAGTGTAAGCCTTTCCTCAATAAATCCCATCCCCTTGGGTGGGAACATACTTCACCCCCTCTCCAAAATCAACAGAATCTTATCAAAGCAAAATGATGGGTTATGCTTAAGAAACCTTCTAAGAGCAGATGGCCTTGCCAGTATTATTGTTCTAAACCCAATCACTTCAAATAAAATCACAGTGCCACATTTTGAGATCTAAAGCATTTCCTTTCCTTGCTGATGTTTACTCCTTTTCTCCCTTACCCTTCCTTGAGAACCCCTTTCTTTCTTAGAGGTCCCCTCCGTGTCATCTTCATCCTGGCTGGGAAGACTTGCTGGTCCCTCTAAGTGAAATGTCCCTTTAGCAGTTCTCATTCCTCTGTGTTTTCTTGTCTTCATGGAGACTGCTTGTATAATGTCCTTATGCCTGTTCACTAGACAGCTGATACTTATCAGCAGTGAAAACTCGGCCCAATGTGATAAATATCATTTTTGTGTGCTTGGCAGCAGGTTACACACAAGGAACTGCAGAGGAAGTTGCTAAAAGGCGTATATTCCATGGGTTACTAGGTTAACAAGCAAGGATGGGGGGACAAAAGATCATGCAAATCAGATGAATACAGTTAGAAAGAGAGACTGCATAATATTCCATGGTGTACATATACCACAGATTATTAATCCATTCGTGGATCAATGGGCACTTGGGCTTTTTCCATGACTTAGCAATTGCGAATTGGGCTGCAATAAACATTCTGGTGCAAATATCTTTGTTGTAATGTGATTTTTTTTGGTCTTCTGGGTATTATGCAGCCTTAAAGAAAGATGGAGACTTTGCCTCTCTCATGTTTACATGGATGGAGCTGGAATATATTCTTCTTAGTAAAGTATCTCAAGAATGGAAGAGAAAGTATCCAATGTACTCAGCCCTACTATGAAACTAATTTTTGGCTTTCACATGAAAGCTATAACCCAGTCATAACCTAAGAATATGGGGAATGGGGAGAGGGAGGGGAGAGAGGTGGGAGGATGGGCAGAGGGAGGGTGATTGGTGGGATTACACCTGCAGTGCATCTTACAAGGGTACATGTGAAACTTAGTAAATGTAGAATATAATTGTCTTAATACAATAACTAAGAAAATGCCAGGAAGCCTATGTTAACCAGTGTGATGAAAATGTGTCAAACTGTCTATAAAACCAATGTATGGTACCCCATGACCGCATTAATGTACACAGCTTTGATTTAAAATTAATTTAAAAAAGAGAGAGAGAGAGAGAGACAGAAAGTGTCAATTATAAAAAAATTATAAAATTAAATTAATTTAAATTAATTTAAAAAAGAGAGAGAGACAGAAAGTGTCAATTATAAAAAAAATGCAGTTTTTTAAAAAATGAACCAAGTTTAAGGAAGAAAAATTTTTTTAAATCAGTATCTTTTAAAAAGCACACAAAAACATTTAACTTCCTAAATTATAATTTAACTTAAATCATTACAGTATTATTTTGTTGATCTTTATAACAAAAATTAGCATGAAAAGGCCTACCTTTAAAGAAACCTGTTCTCAGTACTGTTTTTTTCTGTCCCATGTGTCCATAGCAATTGATGTCCTTTTTCTTCAGGGGTTTGGGTCCATTCTGAGCTATGTCATTCTGTAGATGCAAGGTAGGAGTGGTTATCCGACATATTCTGTAGTTGTCAATGTTTGGATGCCCACACTGACATTAGAAAACATCTAGGTCCTGTGGTACCTGACTCCTGGATGCCAATTTGGATACACTGAAGGAAGCATTGGAGGACAGAACCAGAAAGACAGAGCAGGAACAAGGGAGGAGTGTGCTAAGTTTCCTAGGTTCTCCACTTTGTGGCTGGACCTCAGACCCTGCCAGACTACCCAGCATGGCAAAGCCCTTCTCTGCAGGGTTGCAATTTGGAAGTGCAATCCCACATCTCATCTTAACCCAGGTCTGAACTACCACCCAGGGCAAGGGTCACAGCTTCCCATTCAGATCCACATTCTCTGATTTGCAATCTTACCCACAGCCTCCATGTTGTCATTCAATTCAGAGAAAGCCTTTCAACAAGGCCACAAAGGTCATAGAGAAGACTCAAAGCTCGGGGGAAGGCAGAGTTTCCCATTTCCTGACTTAACATCTGCCACTCAGTTTGAGGCTCCCTTTCTTCCTCCTAGCTTTAAAGAAGAAAAATTATTGAATAGCCCTAGGCTAGGGGTAGTGAAAAATCTCATTACTTCTTCTCTGCTGTCTTTTCTCAGGATGCATTTCCTAGTCAATATTCTTGCAACAAATCATTTTTAATTTGAAAGTCACACTCCACCATAAAAATGTACACAAATATTAGGCAGCTGGGCAGGGTATTGCTGTGCTCAGCATCTTGTAAATACAGGAACTGTTTCCCTAATGCAAGAGGAATAAATTATCAATTTATCTTCCCATGGATGTCTCATCTGGTTATAAATGATCACAGAGCTTTAACTGAATATAAATATTGAAGTTCATTAAACAACTAAAATTTCATCCAAAACCAAAAACAAAATAGTGGAAAGCTAGAACTTCTATCCCATCTCAATAAATGTAAATAGAGTAAAAATTGTTTTAAATTAAACAAAATCATACATAAATGCTAAACTTTAAAACTTGAATAAAGATGAAAATTACCTTTGATTTTTTTTTAACTTCATTGCAAATAGAAATGAAAATAGTTATTTGCTTGCAAATAATGACTAAGATTCTATGGAGTTTAATTCTACAAGTAATACTGGTAGGGCACTTATCATAGACTAAGTTAGGAAGAATAAAAATTCATTTGTCCATGAATTTAGGAAAGCCCGTCTAAAAGATACCCCATGAGTGAGTTCAAGTAGAGGATCAGTGTGTTACATGTCTGAATGAATGTGGTGTGAGTGTGTGTAAATGTATGCACAAATAGATGCACAAAAAAACACTTTGAGTAGATGTACAAAAAAAAAAACACTTTGAGTTTTTATTTTATTTGCATGTGTATAGCTTAAGTTTTTGAAAGTAAGCATGTGCTACTAGATAAATAATGAAGAGTTAATATAACATCTCTGCAAGCTAGATGAGAATTTAGGAGCTGGAAGAAATCCTAGTGAATTTCTCTTCCTCCCCTAAATTTATCAATGAAGTCACCTGAGACCATATAAGACCAGTGGTTCTCATGCCATCCACAGCATAGAAGTTAGGCAGCCTCTTCACACCATAACTTCCGTAGTTTTTTTGTTGGTTTGTTTGTGTTTGTTTGTTTCTACTTAATACTTCAATTTTTAAATAAAAACAAAGTGTAGTAGGTAGAATCCATATGTAGAAAATCCACTTTTGCTCACTCACTGCAATAAGTGATCCTTTGCCCCCAGGTGCCCACTGCAGTGAACAAGCTTTCATGGAAGCAACAAAGTTTATCTCAGAGAAACTCACATTTTAACCTACTCTGAACATCTTAGAGATGTTCCATATGCACACAGAATAAAAGAGTGGGAAGACTGTGGGGGCAGAACCTTACTGGGGATAGCAGAGGATCTCAGGTGAATTGCTGAGTTGTAACCATTCCAGGTCTCACATTTCTTGTCAATAAAAATAAAAAGATTGGACTACAATATCCCAGGTGGGTTATTTACTCTAGGCCTTTATGGGAGGCTGCAAAATCAACCAGCAAGTATCAGTTACAGTTGGGGAGGAAAACCTAAAGAGTCAGCAACAGAAAAGCAGTCCTGAGGGTCAAGTGTGTGGGACAAGGCAAGGTATAAACAGGCACCCAGGTCACAGGGTTGTGAAATGAGTGGAGGAAGCGGCTCTGGGACAGAGAATAGGAGTTCCAATTTCATGTGGAAAAGAGAATTTGTAGTATTTGTACATCCTCCTGGAAGCCTCTGGCCATTGCAAACTGTAACATAGTCTCCTTGCAAAAAGTAAAAAACACTCACCCCTTCACTTCCACTGATGTGCACGTATCATGTACTGCCCTGGCTTTTGGTATTTTATGTATTGGTTATCTAACATTTTCTTTGTGGATTTTTTGTTTACTCTAACTGGATTTAAACAATATATAAATAAAGTCTATATGCATACTTTACACTGTGCAACCATCAGAGTGCTGATAAAACTATTTCATGATAGGCACTTTAGTATTTCTTTTAAAGTTACTGAATAAATGAATAAAAGAAAGACTATTACAAGATATCATTTAATCATTCATCCATCCAAAATATAATCATTCGTTTATTATGCATCTATTATGTGCTGATTATTGGCTTAAATGCAGGGGACAAGGAAGTAAACCAGAAAAAAATAAAAATCCCTGGCCTAAGCATCTCACTAGGGGCAGTCAAGAACACAGCTAACAGTAATATCATATAGTCAGTGCTGTGCCAGGAAGGAGAGCAGAATGCCCCTAGTCTCTTCCTGGGAATCTGAATAGGACTGTCAGGAAAGGCTTCCAGAGGAAGTGGTATTTTTTTTCTTAGTTTGAAAGCTAATTAGGAGTTTTCTAGAAGGATAAGATGTGGAAGTGTATAATACAACTTATTAAGTGTGTCTCCATCCCAGGAAGGATGACATTGGAAAGCAGGAATGGACCAGACTGGAAGTGGCTTAGATGCCACAGTAAGAAGGTAATGAACATCTTATAGGACAATTATTCCTAGAATTTTGAATTTTACAGACCAGGAAATTTCAAAAATGTTTTAAGATAGCCAAGTTTTTAGTCAGCCAAATTAAATCTTTTTTTTTTTTTTTCAAACTGACATTTGCAAATATCAGTATTTCATAAAGGGAAGCATTTATAAAAATATCAAAAAGTAGAAAGTATATAATTCCAGTAAAAAAAGCAGTCCTTTAAGTAAGCAAATTTATATCTATAAACAAAAATAACCCCAATGATTACTCGTATTTTACCATTAGCTTTGATATTATTAAAACTCTTATCACAGACTGGGGCTCTTTCCATAAGGTTGAATCTTAGAAGCTCAAATGTAGCCAATGAAGAACCAATGAAGATTTTCAAGTAAGAGAATTATAAAACTTCTTTCTTTTTAAATAAAAATAACTCTTACCTTCCATGACCTAAATAGAAACATCTTCTATTTGATATAATTACCTACTTTATCATCTCAACAATATAGGGCTTGGATGTCAAAGAGGCATTAAGCATGTGGTGACAGCCATGTGGGGGAGTGGTACAAACCCAAAGGAGGTCAGATGTGGTCCCAGGTTCCACACACACTGCTAAAATTCCTCACTGAGAGTAAGGTAATCTAGGAAATCACACCACTCCTCAGAGAATGACATACTTAAAACTATTCTCAACATCATTTGAACATATAAAATTTTTAATAATTTTTATGCTTAAATCTTGATCATTATGCTGATAGATCAACTTGGTTTATTGGTTTGTTTTCACCCTATTAATTCCACAGAGGAGCCCAAGTAGTTATCCTTCAAGGAATCTTGTATTTTTATGATTAATGGTGACATATAACCCCAAATCAGAGAAATGCTAAGTGATGGATGAAATTCTAAAGCTCTACAAGTTCAGTCCACTTGGAATTCTCATCAAGATGTGCAGAGGCATAGCCTAGGCTCATGCTGAAACTGCTAAATTGGGCAGTAAATCTAATGAGAGTTCAGCACATGAAATCTCTGGTATTTCCTGCTTTTAATTTGACTAGAAGTACTTCAAGGATAGCTTTTCTTATCATATTTCAAAACACGCTCTTGTAAAGTGAGGACACAGAAGAGACTTGGTTTGTGTTAATAAGTTTAGTTCAAATTTGGCTCTGTATTAATAAGACCAATTCATGCATCCTTTAAGCAACAGAAAAATTGAAAACTCTTCATGAATAGCAGGAAGGTATTTGGTAAGGCAATGTAAGATATTCTTAATAAAAAAAAAAAAAAAGGAAAATTTCTTACAACTCTAAAATCATGTGATATAGAAGAAATTCATAGAAATAGAAATAATACCATTTCCAGTCAGAAGAAATGAGATATTATCCCCTAAAGCTATCAAGCTTTCATATTTTAGTGTTGTTTTTTTTTTAATCATTCCCCTGCTACTATTTTTCCTTTCTGTTTTTGGATAGCTTAGATGTCAAAATTTCTCAACCCTGCAATCCATACCTGGTTCTCAAAGTGGTATGGGCACATTTTTCTTAGTCCAGTGGTTTATTCCTTTGAGGCGATGGATCAGTGATCTCAAAGCATGCAAGGAGAGTCCTGAGACAGGAATGAACAACAATGAACTTCAGCATTCATTGTGATAATGTGCTTGACTAATTGATTAGCCTCTACCCCCATTTGGGTTTTTTGTTTGTTTGTTTGGGGGTTTGGGGGGGGGTTCAAGCTGGGGTATAGCCTGGGATTTGGTAAATGTTTCTAGTTACTTGGCTGTTCCATATAAACCCAGTACAAAAGGATTAAGGATATAGTGGACAGAGGATATTTCATGTTTTGTGGGATCTGAAGCTTATACAATTTGGAGGGCCACTTTTTAGAGAAAGCATATAAAATTATAAATACCAAATTAGGTATAAATTAGGTACATTTTTGAGAAAGGAATCATAAGAAACGTTGAGAGTCTTAGAGGTCTCTTCTGAGATCTCTCACCAAAAATGTGCTTACATAAAATGCTTCCAGATGATACCCTGACTCCCCCTTCATCTATAGCACATCCCCATGGCACCTGTGAGGGACGGGGCCCTTTAGTCTCTGAATAAGTCTTAGAGAAAAATAGTTTTACAGTTTTTACTGACTTTTATGACTCTTTGAATTGAAGATGGGCTAAAAGTATTTGAATTTAGATTGACATTGATGTTTCTTTAAAATTTTATGAAAATAAAAATATATATTATGAAAATATCTCCTGCCATAAGAGAAAGACGTGGTAGGAAACGTTTCTTGACTGGGCCGTTAACAATTGCCAACTGAGAAAAACAAAGATTTTGACCTCTCTACCAATCTGATGGCCATTTTTTGTTGCTTATCCAGCTACCAACGGCCAACCTCCCTATCTGAGAGATAAGCAAATTAACAATTCCATTATACCTAGGTAATGTGATTTTAATACAAGAGTCTAGTGGTGATTTCAATGTTCTTTTTATTATTATTATTATTATTATTATTATTACTATTATTATGTTCGTAGTTGTCATTGTTGTTTAGCAGGCCCGGGCTGGGTTCAAACATGCCAGCCCCAGTGTATGTGGCTGGCGCCCTAACCATTGAGGTACAGGAACTGAGCCAAATTCAATTTTTGAAAAATTGGCCCTGCTACACAAATATTACCATTAAAAAAGGATGGTGATTATTCTATAACCTAAAGTCATCATGCTACAACCTAAGTTATCATTCTGATGATTCTCTCCAGCTTGTAACTGGTTTATGGCTAATTATTTCCACATAGCAGGTATCTCCATTTAGTTACTTTGGAATACATTTTGCAAAAGTTTATTTCAGAAATTATACCAAAAAGTGGCAACTGTAGGTATTACTGAGGATATAAAAAATAGTCAAGATGACTAGCACATGAAAATCATTGTAGCTTTGGAAAAGGGCGTCTGATTTTGGAACAAAGTTTGTTGATTTGTTTGTGTATTGGTGTCGATTTAAAATTGATTTTAATGAAGTGAAGAACCCAGTCTTGCCAGGGCAAATCCCTTGGCATTGTGGGTGTCCCTGCAGTCAAACAAGCATCCTGTGAAAGCCTTAATTTTTCATAAAAACAATCCTGCTCCCCTCCACAATGTGTACATGAATGCCTGCATACACACACACACACACACACACACACACACACACACATATGCACACAAGCTTGGTGGACTGTTAAGGCATCTGACTGCACTTAAGTATAGAGTGACTGACTATCCAAGTTTGCCTGTGACTGTCTTGATTTTAGCACTGAAATCTTGCATCCAGGAGAGCTCTCAGTCTCAAGCCACTAGTTGGGAACAATTGGTCACCGTAGTCAATATGATAACAGAGGTGTTATAAAATAAGTCCTCCCTGCTATTAAACATCAAGAATACAAATTGGAGCTAGGTCCTTAACCTAGAACTTAAAAACACTTACATCTGTAACTCCTTGAAATGGTAGGCAAAATTGGGTGTGTGTGTGCAATTTATCATCAGGGGTCTGCAGTTTTCATCACAGTTTTAATGTAGTTCATCCAAAAAAAATTAGAGAAGCCTAGCTATAGATGATTGTCTGGAATATGTGTGGTCCATTTATTTGTCTAAATACCCTAATTGTTTTGTTTCATTGTACTTTGGGTAAGACCATTGGTTACTAGAATTGCACAGAGAAGACTGTTGCTGTAGGATTACTGACAAGGACATTGTTGTTGTTGTTGTTGTTTTAAGACACAGTCTTAAGCTATTGCCGTGGGTAGAGCACTGTGGCATCACAGCACACCTGTCACATGCCTGGCCATCTTTTTGTTGCACTTGTCATTATTGTTTTAGCTGGCCTGGGCTGAGTTCGAGCAGCCAGACTCAGAGTATGTGAGGCACCCTACCCACTGAGTTAAAGGCACCACCCAGGACATTGTCTTTTTATGCCATACTGTCTCCCTTTAATAAGAAGTTTTGGGAAGAAATATCTGTCCTTTCTTGCTATGAAAATTCATTTTCTCCCTTTGAGTAAGTTTGCTTTTCTCTTACAGGCAAATAACTGATCAAATTTCCCTCTTCCTGTTTTCTTCTAAACATCTTAGAAACAAATATCTGAAATATCTGACCTGCCTGTAGAAATATACAGCACTTCACAGTATGCACTTCTAGTATACTGTAGATACAAGGTCAGATAATTAAGTTTGTGACCTCATCCTAGAAAAAGTGCTACAGACCTCATTGCTGAATGTCACTCAGGTCACCTTTGAACTACTCTCTTTGGGAAGCTATGCACTGATGCCAGTGCTGAGGCCACCCTTCTAAGCAATTTTTAACTCTTCTTTCTGGAATGGCTATCAGAGTTGCTGTCACACGAGGTCAGACAATTAAGTTTGCAAACTTGTCCTAGAAAAAGTGCTACATACCTCGTTGCTGAGTATCACTATGGTCAGATGGCCAAGGGGAGTACTTCAAAGGTGATGGTACATACTCAGAAATGAGGTATGTAGCACTTTTTCTAGGACAAGTTCACAAACTTAATTGTCCAACCTCATTCTTTCTGGGTTTTGTTTAGTTTTCCTGCCTTTGTTTTCCCTTCATCTCTTTTTTTTTTCTCATCTACTTCTAATATTTGTTATTTTAAGAGTTAGGAATTAGCTTTGACTGTGAGCATGAGAAACTCCCCAGATAAGTGCTTAAAAACCATTTCTCCTCCCCACCCCCCAGTTGTCTTATGCTCCCAAGGCGGCTGTTTTGCTCTAGGACTGGGTCCTCATTCCAGGAATGAAAAGAAGAAATGCAAATGGCAAATGGCATGGGCCAGTTCTGCTTTTGTTGTTGTTAACTACAACTTGGTCACATGAAGAATCCCAGCAGGAAGGGACACTGGGAAGTGTAATTTTTGTTGTTGTTGGGCCTATTATCACTTGGAGAAAATCAGGGATTGATTGACAGGAAAGAGTCTCACAACCTGATGTGACTGGCACAATTATATTCTGGAACTTTATGTTATCTTTATAAGCTACCTCAAGTCTCTTGTGGGGGGCATAATAATAAATTAAATATATCAAATTACAATAGGCCATTGCAAAATATTCTTAGATTGTTTGAGATATGATGTAATTACAAGTCAGGCATCTGAGGTGTAACTCCTGACTAACTTGCCTTCTAATTCAAAATCGTGAAGTGTTCCACTGTGAGAAATTGGAGTGTTCAAGCACAATTAAAGATATGATTGCTGGGTGATGCCTGTGGCTCAGTGGGTAGGGTGCCTGTCCCATATACAGGTGTGGTGGGTTCAAACCCAGCCCCGGCCAAACTGCAACAAAAAAATAGCCAGGTGTTGTGGCGGGCACCTGTAGTGCCAGCTATTCAGGAAGCTGAGACAAGAGAATCACCTAAGCCCAGGAGTTGGAGGTTGCTATGACCTGTGACGCCATGGCACTCTACTGAGGGTCTTTAAAAAAAAAAAAGTGATTGGTATTCTTGGTTAATGCCAAAGAAAGAGATCCCATT
>CAUYPK010132169.1:0-59418 GCA_963574355.1 Loris lydekkerianus
CCATACAAAAAACAAAAGAGGGAATTGTTGGGCCCTGCCATGTGCCTGAGGCCTAGTGCAACTTCCCGAGCCTGACTAGAAGTAGATCCATCGAGCTACTTCCGCGTAGCAACGACTCAGCAAGGCCCGGCCTGAAACTGCAGCCAATGTGGTACCATGCCACTGGCCCGACCCTGTCACGCACCTCTTCCCCTGCCTTCTTTCCCCGCCCCTTCTCCACAATAAAAATAAATAAATAAATAAAATATTAAAAAAAAAAAAAAAAGCAAAACTGAAAGCATTACACTACCTGACTTTAGAATATACTACAGAGCTATAGTAACAAAAACAGTTTAGTTGTGATATAAAAACACGTAGACCAGTGGAACAGAATTAAGAACCCAGAAATAAATCAATTTTTTCTTACAGTCAATTGATTTTTGACAGAGACATCAAAAACCCAAATTAGGGAAGGGACACCCTCTTCAATAAATGGTGCTGGGAAAACTGGATATCTATATGCAGGAGAATGAAACTAGACCCGTGTCTCTCACCGTATACAAAAGTCAACTCAAAATTAGAGGCGGAGATGTAAGACCTAAAACAATAAAACTGATAGAAGAAAACGTAAGTAGGAGAAATTATTCCAAATACTGGTTTAGGCAAAGATTTTATGGTTAAGACGTAGGTAGCACAGACAACAAAAACAAAAATAGACAAGCAAGACTATATCAAACTAAAAAGCTATGCACACCAAAAGAAATGGTAAATAAAGTGAAAAGATGGCCACCAGAATGGGAGAAAATATTTACAAACTATTTATCCAACGAGGGACTACTATCCAAAATATACAAGGAGTTCGAACAACTCAACAACAAAAGTAATAATAATAATCCCATTTATAAATGGAAAAAGGGGCTCAGTATCCGTAGCACAGTGGTTATGGCACCAGCTACATACACCGAGGGTGGTGGGTTCGAACCTGGCCCAGGCCAGCTAAACAACTGCAACAGAAAAATAGCCAGGCATTGTGGCAGGTGCCTATAGTCCCAGCTACTTGAGAGACTGAGGCAAGAGAAGCACTTAAGCCCAAGAGTTTGAGGTTGTTGTGAGCTGTGATGCCAGGGCACTCTACCCGGGATGACAGCTTGAGACTCTGTCTCAAAAAGGAAAAGCTAGAAGTGAGGATTTTAATGTTCACAACACACAAAGAAATGATAAACATAAGAAGTAATGGATGTACCACCTACCCTGATTTAATCATCACACGTAGTGGATGTGTATTCAGATGTCATTCTGTATCCAGTAAATACGTAATCACATTGTTAACTAAAAATAAAAGGAAAATGAAGAGAGGGTGTAGAGGTGAGGGGAGAACTCAGTTGTGTCTCTGGCTATTCTGGCCAGACAGCACATGCTGCCATTAAGAGGAGGAGAAGCAGGCTTGGTGCCTTGAGCCAGGAAGAGACTAGACTCGGCCCATCATTTACTATGACCAGCCAAGTTCCTAAACTTTCTGAACCTTGCATCTTTTACTTTTAAAATACACAAGAATGGGCTTGGTGCCCGAAGCACAGTGGTTATAGCAACAGTCTCATACACCAAGGCTGACAGGTTCAAACCCAGCCAGGTAAACAACAATGACAACTGCAACAAAAAAATAGCCAGGCATTGTGATGGGACACCTGTAGTCCCAGCTACTTAGGAGGCTGAGGCAAGAGTTGGAGGTTGCTGAGAGCTGTGACCACAGCATTCTACCAAGGGCAACATAGTGAAACTCTGTAAATATATAATAATAACAATATAATAAAATGCATACTAATGATGCCAGTAACAATAACATTAATGTTTTCTAAAGTAAGTTCTCAGCAATGAATATAAAATTCCCAACACCTAAGTTTTAGGTCAGGCACATAATACTCAGTAAACGGGGGCTCTAGAAAATGCAGGAAGTGAAAGAGGAGATTGGAAATGCATGCTGATTGTGATTTTAGGAATGGATTTTTTTTTAGTATGTGTATATTATATGCATATATATTTAGATAAAGTGACTGCTTCTCCATGTCATTTTTCCATTTATTTTTTATTTGTATGTATTCATGTGGTACAAGTGCAGTTTTGCTGTATTGAGAGTTTGCATCGTGGTGAAATCGGGGTCTTCAGTGCTTCATTGTGCCAACTGAGAACTCTCCCATCCTACCCCAGTGGTGAGCTTCCAGCGCCCTGGCTGTATGCTCAGTACACTTCTGGGGTAGGCCTTAGTTAGAGGCATCCCTGGGCTGAGGACATTGAGGTGCTTATGGCAGCACAGCTCAGGTTGGGTCAGTGGGGACCAATTGAGTTGAAGTTACAGCAGAATGTCCCAGTGAAGTGACCATGAGACTGTTGGAGATGTGGGAAGTGACTCAGCAGCAGCACAGTTGGGCTGAAGAGTCATCTGCACAGGAGGAGCTGCTTTTACCAAGGGAGAGTGGTAAAAAGCCAGTCAGAGAACCCCTCAGAACACAAGGAACAATGGTGTGGGGAGAACAGGACAGAGAACGTCTTGAGGACAGGCCTGCATCAGGAGCACAACGCCTGGTCCATGAGAGAGGAGCCAGAAGCACCTCCAGAATAAAGGGTGGCTGAATAGAAACACTGGTGGGTGTCTGCAAACAGCTGTCAAAGACTTTTTCTGATTGTAGCTTTCCTCCAGCCCTGCAAATCACTAGGCCTGTCGTATACCTCTTTTTAAGGGCAGGGACATTTTCTTGTGGTGGAAAACACACTCTTCTGAATGGTTCGGCCTCTTGGAATGTAACAGCTGATGCTGAACTAACACGTAAACCCTCAGGAAGAGGGATATGCTTTGTCTCCTCCCAAAAGACCTTCTAATTATTTAACTAACCTCATAGTTATTCACAGCAGCTTTGGAAGACTAGACCCGTGTGGTTAAGAGAAAGCAAGGTAATTTGACATAGTAGCCAATATTAGTGGCAAATGAGGATTGGGGTGTTTACTTCTGTAAGCCCCTGGCAGAGTTAAGGGGAGAAAATTGGCTGTGTTAGTCACCTGTGTGCCTCCTCCACAATTTACTAATCTTTCCTCTCCACTCCTTTTTTTTTTTTTTTTTTTTTTTTTTTTAAATTTTGCTTTCAATTTCAGCTGGCTTTCACTTATCTTAGTTTGAAGTTTTGTTTTGTTTTTTCTTTTCTTCCTTTAGCGATTCTCTTGCCCTTTGCTTCCCAAGTAGCTGGGATTACAGGCGCCCACCACAACGCCCAGTTTTTTTGTTTGTTTGTTTGGTTTTTTGGTAGAGACAAGGTCTCGTTCTGGCTCACTCTGGATCGTGCTGCTCTCAAACCTCTGAGCTCAGGCAGTCCACCCCACCTCGGCCTCCCACAGCGTGAGGACTACAGGTGTGAGCCACCACGACTGGCCTCGCCACTCCTTTTTGTGTTAAGTTTGTTTTGTTTCATCTTTCTGTGTCCTGCCAGAATTGCATTTTCCTGCCTGAGCCAATACTTGGGGTTTTTTTTGTGTGTTTGTTTGTTTGTTTTTTAGAGACAGCATCTCATTCTGTCAGCCACTGACAGAACCAGCCTGGCATGGCAAGCCCTCATCTCTATTGGAAAAAAGAATTAGCTGGGTGTGGTGGTATGTGCTTGTAGTCCCTGCTACTTGGAAGGCTGAGGTGGGGGGATCCCTTGAGGCCCAAGAGTCTGGGACAGTAACTGCATCCTCTCACCTTTGCCTCCCAAAGTGATGGGATTAAAGACATGAGCCACCATGCTCAGCCCTAGATTTATTTAGCACAAAAGAGTTCCCTTTTCAACCTTGTGGAGATTTATTCATTGATTTATTTAGTTAATATGTATTATATAGCAAGCCACAGAAAGCCTGGCCTTAATAGGACCTGTAGGCTTATGGGAGAGACAGGTATGTAAGTAAACAAAGACATACCTAATTATAGATTGTAATCAGTTATATGAAGGAAGTCAGAAGGAAAAGTATGTAAAGGCATATGATATACTAATTCGTTCATTTTTGAGATGATTCAGGGGTCAGGGTTTTGCTTGGTTTGTGGTTGGACAGAGGATGACTCTTTGGTCTGATGCACTGCATCAGGAAATCCCTAGATGGCGATAAAGAGGCAATTGCTACAGACTCACCATTGTCTATTATCTATTATCCATTAATTTCTGAGAGGAAAGTTACACTTCCTGATATTGAACGTTTGTTATTTTTCCTTCTTGTGTGCCAAGAGCAGGAAAACTGCCCTGGCTTTTGGGAACCCTCAGGGTTGTTACATGGGTTGAGCGCTTTGGGTCCTGGAGACCCGCATTACCCCATTCTGCAACCTACAGCTGTGGGACTTTAATCAGGACAAGCCCTGCTTTCTTGGCTACAAAATGGGGACTATAATACCCAACCCACATACATTAACAGGGTTGTTAATGAAAATTAAGAGGTACAGTTATTATATATCCATAAAATTTTAAAAGGTGAATCTAGAAAAAAATCAAGAGAAATGGTATACACAAACGCATTTTGAAAAATACAAAGCATTATACAGATGCAAAGCCATAAAAATCACTTTACTGATACAAAAATAAAATGTTTTCTGAAACTGCAGTGCAGTGACTGATACTATAATTAAGTTTTGATTTAGGGTAAACATAAGGTGTCCATCATGGATCCCTTCAGTAGGATAGAGAACAAATTATACAGCTATGGCCATTTAATCCTAAAGTAGATCATAATTTTACTGAGATTAATAGTGTTTACTTTCAAAACTAGACTGTCATTGAGAAATAATGAAGTCAACATTGGTCCTGACAGGTAATTGATAATGGGAACCATTGGAGCTTACTTTACCAAGGAGGGAGGCTAGCAGTAATTAAGCTTTTCTTTTAATACACAGAATGTAAAAAGCTCTTTTGGAGCCTTTCTGGATTACCACATTATCTCCAGTACTGTGTTAAACATTTGATGTGGCAGTGTTCTTAGTTTTTTTGTTTCTTTCATTTTTCCTTTTTTTTTTTTTTTTATTATTAAATCATAGCTGTGTACATTAGTACAATCGCCTGTACCCATTCTAAGATGCACCATAGATGTGGCCCCACCCAATACCCTCCCTCCACCAAAACTTTTTCCTTTTTTTTCTCTTAATGTTTGCAGAAGCATGTCTATGAACATGGTTAAACCGTTCATCTTAAATAAAGAGGTGTTTTACCAAAATGCCCAGCATGTAGTGCCTGGTAGATACCAGCCACTTTAGTGTCACTCTGAATAAACAAAACCAAGAACATATACACAACTTTTGTAACAGCTTTTTTTTTTTCTTTTTTTTCTTTTTTTTTAATTTCAACTTGCTTGTACATTCTTCTTTGTTTGAAGTACTCTTTTTTGTTCATTTTCTTCTTCCTCTGGCAATGCTCTGTTTTTGATGTTAGTAGAGACGGGGTCTTACTCTGGCTCACTGCTGGTCATACTGGTCTCGAACTTCTGAGCTCAGGCAATCCACCCACGTAGGCCTCCCACAGCGCTGGGACTACAGGCGTGAGCCACCAGGCCAGGCCTTATAATGGCTTTTAAAAACAAAAACAAAGTTTTTCTTTTTTTTTCTTTTTTTTTCTTTTTTTTTGCAGTTTTTTTTTTGGCCAGGGCCAGATTTGAACCCGCCACCTCCCGTATATGGGGCCGGCGCCCTACTCCTTTCAGCCATAGGCACCGCCTAACAAACTATTTTTCTTAAGACATCAATTACAAAAAGTCAAATGGTATGATAAAGTGGTTTTGTGTATGTATGGAGTATTAATACCAATCCTCCTGTCCCGTCTTCACCTCTGGAGAAAGTTGAGTCTTTTTGTTAAATCTGTAGAAATTGATGTCTAATCTGTACAACTACTATTCAGGTCTCCAATATAATGGATGGATGGTGTATGATTTCTAGAACAATGAAGAAGTGGAAAATAAAAAAACTTTCAGATTTTAGTTTTTTTTTAGGGAATACTTTATATCAGGTTCTTCATTATTTAGAAAAGTTTTTTGTTTTTGAGAAAAACTTCAGGCAGTTTACTAACTAAAAAAAGTTGGAGAGAGAAACATTGTCTTGTATGAATGCTCTTACGTTTTAACTGGTGTCCCATTGAAAGTGTAGCCTATTCTCTGCTGTTTTTCTATTGATTTTGCTGGTAGTGCTGTGTTCTTTCCTCCTCAGTAGATTTTATGATGATTATGGTGAGTTACTGGTTTCAAATATATACTTTGTGTTTTATTTTTCCCATTGTACCAAAATGATGACCTAGATCCAGGAGTAACCTTTGTTGACTGGCCTTTTCCTTAAAACTACACATTCTTCTTTCCTTTGTTGTAATTTTATTTTTTTAACCAACCATTTTTAAAAACCCTATTTGTGAGTTATTAGATTGATAGACTTGGCCATGTACAACCTTTTGCTTCTGTCTCTGTGTATCATGCCACATTTTGGTGTGTGGAAGTGGCTGCATACTGACTGTTGTGTCTGAGAGACTGGGATTAACCTTCCTGCCCCCATTCAATTTCCTTTCTAGGTCCAACTGGCCCACCTTCAACACTCCCTCTAAGCACCCAGACCTCTAGTGGCAGCTCCACCCTTTCCAAGAAGAGGCCTCCTCCCCCACCACCCGGACACAAGAGAACCCTATCCGACCCTCCCAGCCCACTACCTCATGGGCCCCCAAACAAAGGCGCAGTTCCTTGGGGTAAGTTATCCTAAAGTCAGGGCAAATGCTGCGGGCCAGGCAGTGTGTGGGGCTCCACTGGGCAGGGGACAGTTAGCACGTTCAGAAAGTGTACTAAAAATGCGCGCCTACCGGATGAGGACTTGGATAGGTATGAATATGATTATACCTGCCTCTTAAGGCCAGGAAACATTTTTAAAAATATTTGAGGCTTTTTTTTTTTTTTTTTTTTGAGACAGAGTCTCACTATGTCCCCCTGAGTAGAGTGCCGTGGCATCACAGCTCACAGCAACCTCAAACTCTTGGGCTTAAGTGATTCTCTTGCCTCAGCCTCCCAAATAGCTGGGACTGCAGGCATCTGCCACAACACCCAGCTATTTTTTGGTTGCAGTTGTCATTGTTATTTAGCAGTCCCATGCCGGGCTCAAACTCGCCAGCCTCAGTGTATGTGGCCGGCGCCTTCCTCACTGAGCTACAGGTGCTGAGCCAATATTTGGAACCTTTAAAAACTATTAATGGTTGTAAAGGTGCTGAGCATTTCCTGTATCTTTTAATCATAATAGCAGCTCCATGGAAAACAAAGTAATCCACTTTCCTCACAATGTCCAGAACAGTTTTCATATAAAATGTAAACTTTAAAGATTTTCTGTTGTTCTTCAGGTAAATGCAAATCCCTCACACCAAGGGCTTACACGCCCCTGCACAATTAGGTTCATATCTACTCTGGTCTAGTGCTGGCCTTCTCTCACTTCTTAGATACACTATCCTGCCTCCTGAGGGCCCTTTCACTCCCTGGAGCTCTGTCAAGCTCCATGAAAGGCCATCTCCTTTCATCTTTCAGTTCTCAGCTTGCATGTTTGCCCCATGACCTTCCTCTCTAAAGAAGCTTCCTCTCTAGCCATATCCTCCCAAGCACCTTATCACAATTGAGAAATATTTGATTGATTTATGCTGCTCTGCCCCACGATGGTGTAAGCTCCATGAGAGTGGGGCCGTATTCATCTATTCTCTCCTGTGTTTACTGGAATCAAGGCTGGCACACCATGAATAGTCAGTCATCACTAAGTATTAATAAACTTACCCAGAGTCAGCTAGTTTAGTCAGTTCAGTGACATTGACTGGAAGGTTCCCGTCTACAGGGATATAATTTCCATCTTTACTACTAGTTTGCTAGCAATTTGGAGGTCATCCGTATTCTGGCAGAGACCTCGTCCGTAAAGGGCACACAGAGAAGTTTTGCTGAATGAATGTGTTAGCTTGTGTGTCTCACCTCCTCCTGCCATTTTTTCATTGTGATTTTCTTCTCTTTTATTTTTTAATTGTGCTTATCTGTGCTTAAAGTTCAGATAATGCTTTTAAAGCCTTCCTTAAAAGCTTATCCTAATTATTCTGAATTTTTTGAGTTTTGGGGAAAAGCCATAGTGTCCACTGGCTGATTGGCGTCCCTGCTCATCATCTGGTGCAGGGGCCCTGGATGTGTGTTTGGGGACATGTCTGTGTGTTAAGCCATTCAGTCTCTGACTCCGCTTGCTTATTTGGGGCACTTACTATTCCATTGTGTGGGCCAGGCCTTCTCAATCCATAGATCTCATGGTCTAATGAGGGACATGTAGGTAAGTCTTTATTGTCAAGATAGACATCTTACCTCAATACTGTGGAAATGCTGGAAAATTGAGTCTCAAACTTTATGGAAAAGCCAGGGAGGGTTTACACAGGAGGAGACGATTGAGATTGGTGTTACCAAGTTAGTTCCCAGTATAAAGCCAGGCAAGAACAACAAGGGGTGCAGGTGCAGGTGCACTGAGGATGTTCTTGACGTTTTTACAAACTGCCTTCCATGGCCTTCAAAATCCCCTCATTGTGCCAAAAGGAACCACCCCTCCTCCCCCCAAAGTAACACTGCATTGACAGTCACAATTTCACTGTACAGACTTTCATACCACAAATAACAAATTAACCTCACCTCCTACTTTCTCTGAATTTTAGTCCTCTTATTTAATTGGTTTTATTTCTAAGGTTTAACTCTGTGTAAAGTGCTTGTTATTCATGTTATATAGACTCACGCATTCCACAAATAAATTTACCACATTACTGTTTTCTAACTTGAAAAACTTTCCTTGAAAGTTAAAAAACATTTTCAAATTTCTTTCTGTTCACTCAACAGCAGGACTAGAAGCTGGCCCTTTTTCCCCTCTAGTGTTGGTGGGCCAGGGAGCATTTTTCACCAAGAAACAAGGTTGTTAACAATTTATAAGAGCACCCAACAATACACAGGGAACATTAGAGCCTTTCCTGGATGTGGACACTGAGCCATCTGCTAGTTCCTCACCAGCTGAGAGTCTATCACTACAGCCTGCCTTGAAGAACAAAAATCAAAATCAATCCTTGGCAAAAGTAACAATTCCCACAGGTCATAGACTTCGGAGGTCACACAGAAATGGCTGGACTTCTCGTTTTAGGCAGTTTAAAGTTGCTCTGATCCTAGTGTATATACTCTTGAATTGTATGGTCTCTGCTTGTTTTTATCCCTCTCTACTTTCTTTTGACACTGTATCCAGAAGCCAAAGATAGAGGCCAGACTGTGAGGCACACAGGGGGTCAGCCTCCTCGGCAGCATTCCTCCCTCGTGCCTGCAGGTTCCCTGTGTGCACCCCTCTTCCCAGCACTCCATCTCTCCTCAGCCTATGAAGACCAGGGCCTTTGGACAGTAAGATCAGGACCGGGAAGTAGACTCCCAAGTGTGGGAGGCAGCAGGGAAGCAGCCGCTTAGCTCTCCACAGGCCTCACTGGTCACCCCAAATAGGACATGTCTTCCATGTAGATATAAGCAAGACTCCCAAAATTCCACTGTTTGCTCTCAGATCTGAGCCTTTACTTATAGTATGCCCTCAGGCTGGACAATTCCTCCCTTTATTCCTTTGTGTTAATGCATAAAGCTATCTTTCAAGACCAGCTCTCCTGCTTTCCCCAGTCTGACCACCGGCCCCCACCTCACCGTGACACGTCCCTGTGGCATAGGGGTTGTCTCAGTGGTTCTGTGTTCTGACCTGTCTTTCCCTGCATGTGAACACCTTATGAGGGTATGCGCTCTTTCTCTCAGCAGAGAGTGTGCAGTCAGTGTCACAATGACTGGTTTCCAATTCTGTCTCTACTATGTGGTGGCCCTGTGGCTTTCTAAGTATCTTTGGTTCAGCACTTCAGTTCTCTAGCTGTGATATGGGGTAGTGATAGTACCTATATTATGCATAGGGTTGCCTTGAAGATTAACTGAGAAAGACATAAAGAACAGGCACATAGAAAGCACTCAGTCCATGTTCCTTACTGCCGCTGTTCTCCTCAGCCTGGCATTTGGCTGGATGGTGGAAACCTGTGTTAGTTCCCGAGGCTGCCACAAACTTGATGTCTCAAAACAATAGACTTTTATTCTCTCAGTTCTAGAGGGTAGAATCCAAGATCCAGCATGGATTGGCTCCTTCCAGAGGGTGTGTGGAAAGAATCCTCTCCTTGCCTCTCTTAGCCTCTGGTGACTCCAGGCATTCCTTGGACTGTGGCCGCACCACTGCAGTCTGGCCTCTGTGGTCATCTTGTTCTCCCTGCCTTCCCTCTGTGATATTAAAACTCCATTGGCTGCATTCTTTTAAAGATGTATGTGGTTGTATTTAGAATACATTTGAATTTCCTGTGTTAATCTTCTCATCTCAAGATCTTTTATTTCATTTGCAAAGACTTTTTCCTGATAAGGTCAAATTGACAAGTCCCAAGCATTAGACTTGATATCTTTGTGTGGCCATTTTTCATCCTACCACAGCTTGCCCTCCGTTTCACAAAGATTCACATCCACCTCACATGCAAAATATGTTCACCCCATCCTAACATCCCCGAATGTCTTAACCCCTTATTTTGGCCTGCATTGTTTGTAATTTCCAGAGAAGATAGCTGTCATGTAACTGCCAGGCATAATTCCTCTTTTCTCTGCTATGCCTGGAATTTTTCTCCTTCACATTCACGGGGGAGCTTTCTAAACTTAATGTTAGGAAAGCAATTGGGGTGAACGCCTTGATCTAAAGAAGAGCTTGTGAAGTAGGCAAGATGTTTCCAGTGAGTGTGTGTCCCCTCACCCCAGTCTGTTTATAGGCCACCTGTTGACACCACTCCTCTGCACCTGACAGTCTCACTAGCCAGCTGTGCAGCAGCACTGTCATCCCTCCCGTGACCTGCCTGCAGCGCAGAAGCCCCTTTCCTTAGCCAGGGGGACGTTTCCACCTGTCAGATTTTGAAGCTTGTACCTGTGATTGTTCCTCCTGTCACATTCTGTTACTGGTCTCAGTGCCTCTGGCCTTCAGCTTGTTTGCAGAGTTTCCGTGACTGATAGGTCCTGGCTCCACTGATGATCACACTTTCTCTCTGCCACTTATTAGCCCTGCCCTGTCTGCCATGCTGGTCTGTAAGAAGATGAGTGGAATAGGCAGGGGGAAATAAGCCAGACAGTTGACCTTGAGACATTTGTGAGAGCCAGGATCAGAACTACTTGACAGGAGGCCACGCTTCCTTCATTACAAAGGCTCTGTCTCTCCTCCCCTCAGATTTCATTCCATGCCTTTAAAAATTCTTGGTACGGGTTTATGGCTCATAAGAAAAAAGATAACAATGCTTTATTGTTTAGAATATTCAGATAAAAATCTATAAATGTAAATATTTTACAAGGTTAGCACTTGTAAGGGCCCTCACATAGTACTGAGCACTGTGGTAAGCACCATGCATGTATTAACTTACCTAATTCTTTTTTTTTTTTTTAATTTATTTATTTTTATTGTTAAATCATAGCTGTGTACATTAGTGCAATCAAGGGGTACAATGTGCTGCTTTCATATACAATCTGAATTCTTAACCACAGTTACACAGCAGAAAATGCTATTCCTTTGACTGTAAGGTCACAGATGCAGGAAGTGGAAGTAATGTGCCCACTCTTCGCTGTATGTGGTGCCCCAGGATGCATCTGCAGCCTGAGTGGCCCAGAGGCAGCACTCCTCATACTCGCCACAAGCTGCTCCGTGCTGAAAGGCAGGCAAGTCAGCCACTGTTCATTCCTCCTCATGGCAGTGGTTTTTGTGCCCATGGTTTGGTGCTGACACAGATAGCACAGGATAGCGGTAGCCCAGCGAGCGGCACACGCCTCACTGACCATCACCTCATCCCTCAGCAGCACGGCACCCTGGTGCAGGCTTCCAGCTCTACGCGGGCAGGAGGGCCACTCCACCTGTTCACTGCCAGAACCACAATGTCCACAGCACCTAAAATAGCCCTGGCATCATATTACCAAAGCTCTGAGCCTATGAGGAATTCAGCCATCTGTCTCAGGAGGCTTGTAAGGCAGGCTGTTGGTAACAAAACAAAAGGTCCTGTGGGTAGATGTGCATTTTGTGGGGACTTGATCGGGTTTGAAGTGGCATTTCATTAAACCTCTTTTTTTATAACCTACATTATGTCAACTCATTTTAATTCAATTTAAATAAGAAAATGAGAATAAAGGGAGAGTAACGGTAGCACAGCAAGATGGAATCTGGGAGTGTGATTCTTTTTACAAAATGCATAACATAAGGTTATATACAGTGGCTGCAAGTGGACCACAGATTTGACCCTAAAGTTCCTAACAGGCAAGAGGGAAAAAAAAATAAATTATATACACACACACACACACACATATATACGATTAGTATCTAGCCAGGCCCTGTGGCTCACACCTGTAATCCTTGCCCTCCAGGAGGCTGAAGCAGGTAGATCACCTGAGTTCAGAAATTTGAGGCCAGCCTGAGCAAGAGCAAGACCCCACCTGTACTAAATATAGAAAAATTAGCCAGGCATGGTGGCAGGTGCCTGTATTCCCAGCTACTCAGGAGTCTGAGGCAGGAGGATCACTTGAAGCCAGGAGTTTAAAGTTGCTGTGACCTAGGCTAATGCCACAGCATTCTAGTCTGGGGCAACAGGCTAGATGCTATCTCAAAATATATATATATATATTTTTTTTTTTAAATTGATAAATAATGAATTATATATTATAGTTTAAAAGCTGTGGGTTATATGTAGTTATATAACTATATAACCTAATATATAGTTATTATATAGTTATTTTATATTTTTATATATAGATGTTTTATAGTTTTGTGGTGGCTGTAAGATTAATCCTATTCTGACACTTGAGATTGTTTTAATTAATACATGGCAGCAGTTTCCCTCAGGACCACCATCCTTTGGTATTTATAGAACTGTCTGCAGTGCATGTGATTGGAAGCCGTAACATGCACAGAATGAACATTCCAGAAGCCTAAGTTCTGATCCAGATTCCTCCAGTCCCTGCCTAAGCAAATCTCTGGGAAACACATTTTTCATCTTTGACCACTGAGACTTAAAATTGTGCAGATTTTCTTTTATATAGAGAGAAAAAGAGCAGATAATGGATGAAAAGCTATGCCACTGTCCCTCCCCTTCTCATATTTCAGTGCCAGAACCTCAGATTAAAAGGCTCAGCATTTGGAATGTCTGACCTGAGCCCTGCACATTTACTTATTTGAAGAAGTATTGGCTTATAAATGGACCTGTAGAGAGAAATTTCTTTATTTTTTTCTTTTTCTTGGATTATCCAACATATTTCATGTCGGCTTCTCTCATTCCCAAACCCCATTTTGCACACAGTTCTAGACATCATAATGGCTCCTGCCCTTTGGAGATTGTTGGCACATACAGGTGCTATGCGTTTGTTATGCATTAGGGAAATCAGTTGTCACTGCCACCCTGTAAGGTGAGGACTGGCACCCAGGAGGAAACGGAAGCACAGAAAAGTCAGGAGACTTGCATAAGATCACAAATCCAAGAACTGAGATGTAAACTCATTTCTGTCTCCTGGGCTTTTATACCAATTCACTACTCTAGAAGATTCCTAGACGCTCCACGCCATTCACTACTGAGCTGATGCCCTCCTCCCACAGACTCTTGGCTGCAGCTTCAAAGCTATAATAAGTGATCAAGAGTCAGGACCACAATTTCTTTCTTTGCCGGCCCTGTGTGTATCTTCAGTTCTCTCTTACACTTATCTGTATGATGTACCAAGGTCCTTTTTCCTTTTCCTTTTTTCAGTTTTTTTTTCTTCTTATTTTTATAGAGACACGGTCTTCCTTATTGCCCAGGCTGATCTTGAGTACTGGCCTCAGGTGATCCCCCCACCTCAGTCTCCTGAGTAGCCAGTCTTATAGGCTAACGCCACTGTAGCTGACATCAAGGCCCTTTACTAAATTGAATGGAGAAAGGGAAAAGGGTTGAGCTGCTTCCATATTTTGCTCCTCATTCTCCTTTTTAGTACTATCTCATTTTCAGAATTTTTTTCTAAATCAGTGTTTCTTCTCAGGCGTAGCAGGTAGCCTTTGCCTAGCTGTGAGAGTGACAGGACTCTCATCAACTGGACACCTGCCAGGCCATATGTGTGGGCAGCAAAGTCGATGACTCAGTACTGTCAGTCTTGTCTTTTTTCAGCAGGGGCTTACTGCTCTGTGCCAGACATTGTGCTAGAAAGAGGGGTTTCAGAGATGGAGAAGGCAGAGTCCCTATCAGCACCATTTCTGTTACATTTTGTCAAAGAGCTGTGAATAATGATGCCATTTATATTGTGTTTCTTGTGGACTGCACTGTGCCCCACACTCCATAGCTCATTTCTTTTGATGCTCATGCCCATCTAGTAAAGTAGGTACTGTGGTTGTTCTCATTTAATAGATAAGGGAGTTGAGGCCTGGCAGAATAAGCAGCAGCATCCGACTCCTACCCACTGGACAGAGATGTAGCTGGAATTCAAAACCAGGCTTGTCTGGCTCCACGGTCTGCACCCTGAACCACTCCACACAGAAAGGTGGTCACAGAGGGATGGTCAGGCCAGCTGGGGAAGAGTTCCCACAAAGTGATTTTGGAGATGTTCTTTGATATCTCCAAAATGTTAATTCCATGTTATATAGGAATTCAAGAGTACAAGGTAGCGATAGTTACAGGAGAAAGGAACAGAAGGGGCAAAGTCACAAACACATGAGAACACACAGTGTCTTTGGAGAGTGGAGACTCACTTTAGCCAGAGAGGAAGGTTAAATGAGGACTCTGGGTATGGGACGGTGCTGACACAGTGATGCATGTGTGGATGGCCACAGTAGAGCCAGGATGCTTTTGCAGCCCTGTTGGTCTCAAGTTCATTCATGCATAGCTCATGTAAACAAACTGGGTTCCTGATCACTTGCTTGAAATGTTTTCCACCTAGAAAGGGTATTAGATGCAATAATTTATTTCCCTGTGAGTCGTGTATATCTTTGTGTCTGGTTACCAGAGAACTTTCTTTGACATCTTTCTTGCTATAGCTTGTGAAAGATTTGATATCTATCCCAGGACACTCAACATTGAGCACAGTGCTAGAAGGAAATGCTAACCTTAAAGGAAATCACAGCTCACAGGATTTCATGAGCGTTACCAAAGAAATCGTTTAAGTACAATGTTATGGGCTCATAGCCCATTGATGGTTAGAAGGAGCATCTTTTTAAAATTAAACAGAACTAAATTTAAAGTCTTTGTCCTGGTAATGCCAGTTTAGCTTATCTCTTGTATCAATGTCTCAAGAGTTACAGAACATTCTGTCTAGGAGGCCCAGCACCAGCGCTCTGCTGCCATTTCCCTCCTCAGTGGATGGCAGTAGGGCCAAGAGGTAGTAAGAGTGTGTAGTTCAGAATGCAGACCCTTCGGGAGGGTGGCCAGCCTTGTGCCCCAGCTCTGACCCTTACCATCTACTTGACCTTGGGCAACTGACTTTCCTTTCCTCTGTGTTTTCTTCATATATAAAGTGAAAGGTGACTACATTATTTGTCTCCTATGTACATTCACTTCAAGTACTTAGCACAGTGCCTTCCTCATAGGAAGTACTTAATAAAGGGTTGTTGCTATTATTAATGTTACTATTGAGACACCATAATGGAGAGTGAAGAGCACATAGATGTGTGGTGAGGACTCCCCAACTACCAGTGGGGCTATAGCCACTTGTTCATTTAACCTCATTTCCTTACCTTTAAAAAGGTGGTCACTACCCCCAATCTGATGTGAGGAAGGATGGCTGGGTATAAAAGCATGTAGGCAGTTGTCGGTGCTGTGGAGCACATTTGCCATGTACTGAGGATTCATTCAGTTCATTCTCACCTGTCCTCTTCATCTACCCTCATGTTTCTGGGCCACCTCACCCGCCCACTCCCTTGCCAGCTAGGCCATATTATAGATACTTCGGCAGGGAAGGAAAGGGATCCACTAAAGAAAGAGGACACTGGGCGTTTCTGGATGAGAAGAAGGAAATGAACTAGAGCCCCACAGACAGTGTACCCTGCAAGTCTCAAGGATTCCTCTCTGTGCCTGGAAGCCTAAGGCCACAGGATTGCCCCGCGCCCTGTGAAACGGGTCACAGAAGAGCCCACTCTTATTCTCACCAGTCTTTTGCACCACGTCCCGGACAAAGCACACTTCCCTCCACCCATGTGCTTGTGGTGTTTGCTGTTCCCCCTCTAGACAGTCTCCCCTCTGTAGGTGCTGTGGTCCCTGCCCCTCCTGCCAATCAGATCTTTGACACTCTTTTCTCATGTCGTTCCTCATTATTAGTACAGTTGATATGTGTGAGTCTCACAGGCCACTCTGTGAGAGCAGTGACGATTGGTTGGCTTTTGTGCCTCATGCTCTGCACTTACACCTGGTATGTAGTAGGTGCTCATAAAAACTAATGTCTGAATGAACAATGAATGAGTCAGTAAGTGACGGCAGGTCCTGCCCAGCAGATGACCAGTTACCAGTACTCACACCTGTGAGTCGTGTGTATCTTCGTGTCTGGTTACCAGAGAGACGTCTCCTTACATGGAAACTCTACATGAACTTGAAATGTTACTCCTTTCCCTGCCGTCAAACCAAGGTCACAATCCTGAGCCACTGGGCACATCACCAAGTTCCCATGATTTTTTGAGACCTTTCCAGGGAGCCGGCTGTTCACCTCTCTGGCATACTCCCTTACTGGAAATTAAACTTCATCAAAGCCCAAAGCAGTGCATAATTCTTTTCTGTCTTAATGCCAGAAATGCATGCTCTTCTGGCATGGATCTTTTAAATGCCTTTCCAGAACCTGAGGACTGCTCATATGTATGCCAGACCTGTATGTCTCCATATTGCATTTCCTCGTCTGAGGGTGTAGAACACACCTTTTCACATTCCGTTTTCCTTTGTAGGTAACGATGTGAGTTCATCTTCAAGTAAGGCCGCAAACAAGTTTGAGGGACTGTCTCAGCAATCAAGGTAAGCCATCTCAGCGTTTTTCTCTCTCCTACTGGACTCATGGGTGCAATGGGCAGACTATAGAAATGGCTTTCCCGGCTTTCCCAGCAGCACTCTTGAGTGTAGCAGCTGCCTGGGGCTGGCGTGGTGCGAAGCTGAATGTCCGCCCAGTCCATAAGCACGCAGCACTGAGCCTGCACAAACCACTCTCAGCCCGCTCTAGCTCTGGGGACTGCACCTTTGAGCAGCTCTCTGTCGAGTTCACTGGGCTGGTGTCTGCTCACCTCACTTCCCTAATGGTCATAGGATCCTACACTGGTCTTTAACAGAATTCCTGTTAGAATGAGTTTTTATTTTTGATGTTTTAATTAAGTAATTTTGGTTGCTTTCCCTCTTAATTCCTTTTTCAGGAAGGTAGGAAAAGATATTCTCAGAGAAATCTGATTGCCCAGAGATTTTCAAACATAAAAAGGTGACTCTTTTTGCATTCTCTGTTTGAAAGATTGTTTTTAGGAGGAGATGAAAGCAGTATACCTTCCTTCTTTCCTTTCACTGACTTGGGATACTTCAGATCTGTGGGCAGTATTTATCCAGCCTTAACCCCAAATGGTTTTCTCTAGATTAGGTGAGGACATTTTTTGCTTATCTATGGTGGCAGATATCACAAAAATTATGTACAGACCTTTTCTTTTGCTCATCAGCTTTCATTAGTGTTTGTATATTTAATGCGTAGCTCAAGGCACCTCCTCTTCTTCCAATGTGCTGCTGAGAAGCCAAAAGGTTGGACACCCCTGCAGAGGTGCCATCCAAGAAAATGACACAAAGAGCCACTTTCAGACTTAAACCTCAGGGAGAAAAAGTCACTGGTGTGTAAGAGTTGCTTTCCAGAGTTTCTAAAAGATGAAAAAACGAAACTTGACTTCTTTTAACATACTGTCATATTTAATCTTTTAACCCTGTGAGATAGGCCCGGTTCCTGTTATCCTTAGTTTACAGATGGGGAAGCTGAGGCCTGGCACAGTTGCATGGTAGATGCAGATATCCGAGCTTGCTCCCAGCTTGCTTGTTCTCCAGACCCCGCGCTCCGTGCCCCTTCCTTACCCTGTGCCCTGCCTTTCATGCCTCACGCCATCCCCTTCAGCCCTGCTTTGAGGGGCCCTATAAAACTAAAGTCCTGGTGGTCGTCCCCCCAACTGGAGAGAGGGCCAGACATTCAGAAGGCAGTCTTAAAACATTTTTAAATGAAATCAAGCTGATCGTAAACTAGAGCCATTTGGTGACTCTTTGAGTCACCCACTGTCCATGCACACACGCGTGTACACACACATACACATACATGTACACATAACACTACCAGCAGGAGCGGCCATGTGTTTGTTTCCAGTAGGAAGGACCCCAGGTCCAGGCATATTAATGTTGATGCAGAGGCTTCAGTGTGAGAAATATTTGAACCCGGAGAAAATGCTGAGGCAGGACACAGACGCAACAAATGCTCCAAAAATGTTACAAGCAAAGCCTTCTCGTGTTTACTGTTTCTCATTTAGTAGTGGCTTTATCTCAGCAATATTCTCTAGTTCCCCAGAGGTAGAAGAATTTCGAGTGAGATAAAGAAATAGCAGTTAAGATCAAGGGTATTTGAAGTCTGTGACAGACATAGGAACACATACCTTCTTCCTTTGACTATTCATTTATTTGTTTTTGATTGGTTGGTTTGCCTTTTCCTTTTCATTTTAAATGCAGTTAGGCTAGAGGGAAGAAAAAGAAGCCAACTCTTAGGACATCAGAAAACAGAAAGGGAGAAACAAAATAATAAAAGGGGCTTGTGGCAGCTACAGCTAAGGCACATGGCTGCTATTGCTTTTCAGGTGTACAGTCCTCTTGGCGTCGCAGAGAGTCATTATGGCCTCTTGTCAGAGGGAAACAGTGGCTCCTAACTGATAGATTCCACCTACAGCCCTGGCATTTCAGTTGGGGAAGGGTTAACATGTCATGATCTAGGTGATATAGTATGGACTTGTATTGCAGGGAATTGGGCGTTTTTTTCCTCTCCTCTTTGGGTGGCCCGAGAACCAAGCTATTTGTTTTTCTGGAGTGGTAGAAGTGAGGGCCTTGGAGATGAGCAGGGCTAGGGCTGAACGCCACTTCCAACTCTTACCAGCGCAGGACTTTCTGGCAGCCACTGACACTTCAGTTTCCCCATCTAGAAACAGGGATGATGAGAACTGCTTTGTGGGGATCCCGTGCAATACGTTGCTTTCATGTGCTGCATTGGGGTTGCAACTCAGAGTGTTCCAAGTGCCTTCATAAACATGTTTACCTCTAGAAAGAGCTTTGAAATGGAAAGGTTTGACTTTATCATTAGAGGGATTTGTTTTTTCACCCTCACTGTGCCTCTGTGGCACAGCAAATTGAAAGATGGCAAATAAACTATAATCTTTGGCTAAAGAAATTTTGAATGGCTTTTTGGCTGGAGACGCCATCTTCCAGTAATTCACCAAAATGACAAAGGGAAAGAGGAGAGGCACCCGATATATGTTCTCTGGGCCTTTTAGAAATCATGGAGTTGTTCCTTTGGCTACATACATGCGAATCTACAAGAAAGGTGATATTGTAGACATCAAGGGAATGGGTACTGTTCAAAAAGGCATGCCACACAGATGTCGCTGTGGCAAAACTAGAAGAGCCTACAGTGTTATCCAGCATGCTATCGGCATTGTTGTAAACAAACAAGGGCATAATTCTTGCCAAGAGGATTAATGTTCGTATTGAACATATTAAGCACTCTTAAGAGCTGAGATAACTTCTGAAATGTGTGAAAGAAAATGATCAGAAAAAGAAGGAAGCCGAAGAAAAAGGTACCTGGGTTCAGCTGAAGCTCCAGCCTGCTCCACCCAGAGGAGCACACTGTGAGAATCAACGGAAAGGAGCCTGAGCTTGTGGAACCCATTCCCTATGAATTCATAGCATAATAGGCATATAACATAGCACACAGGAGAACCAATGGGACCATGACATTAGGTGCTGGAACCTATTTATTCCCCGTGAACTCATGGCCTAATAGGTGTACAGCATAGCACACAGGAGAACCGACAGACCTCATGTAACAGTGATATAAGGTGCTGGAATAATCTATTCCCCATGAATTCATGGCATAATAGTCATACAACACTTTGTCACATTCAATGGCAAGGCGCCTCCCTGAGTTACTGGAACCTTTTCCCTATGAATTCATGGCATAATAGGTATTAAAAATAAAAGCCCTACTACTACTGTAAAAAAAAAGGCTGGGCACAGTTTCTCATGCCTATAATTCTAGCATTCTGGGAGGCCAACGTGAGTGAACTGCCCTGAGCTCACAGGTTTGAGACCAACCTGAGCAAGAGTGAGAATCCATCTCTACAAAAAATAGCTGGGTGTTATGGTGGGCACCTGTAGTCCCAGCTACTTGGGAGGCCGAGGCAAGAGAATCTCTTGAGCCTAAGAGTTTGAGGTTGCTGTGAGTTATGACACCATGGCATTCTACCAAGGGTTACAAAGTGAGACTCTGTCTCAAAAAAAAAAAAAAAGAAAGAAATTTCCAATAGATTTGTTTTATTTAGTTCTGTAAATGTCTTTGATTTTTGTGAATGATTTATCACTGCTGATATTCCAGTACTTCTCAATTCTAAATGATTCTTTCATGTTTATTAATTAGCACCAGTTCTGCAAAGACTGCCCTTGGCCCGAGAGTTCTTCCTAAACTACCTCAGAAAGGTAAGGTTTATCTTTTCTACATTCCTGTGCAGTTAAAGTGTCACTGCACCCTCCAAGGGCACAGGGGTCTTTGTCTCTTTTGTTCATTAATCCCCAAATGCCTAGAGCAGCACCTGGCTCGTAGTAGATGACTAGTAAGCATTTGTTAAATAAAGAATTTATGAACTCATATTTCATGATTAGCAAAACACTGTTCTTAACACCCCCTCAAAAAAAAACAAAACAAAACACTTTTATAGAAAATATAATGCCCACATACTATTCTTTCTTTGTTATAAAGAAAGAGTGTAATCAGAGTGACCTGGAACTAGTTCTAGGTCTACCTCGTAGCAGCTGTGTGGCCTAGAGCAAGTGACTTAGGAGCTCCACTGACCCTCAGACTCCTCATCTGTAACATGGAGGAAATAATACCTACTTTGTAAGGTTTTGTAAGGACAAAATGAAGTCATGCTTCAGAAAGTCCCTCACAAGTGGGTGGCAAAGGAATCCTTCGTTAGGATGGCATCTGTCACGAAGAGCAGCAATGCCTGTGCTCCGCAAAGCACAAGAAAGTAGTGTCTATAAATGCTGCGTCTTTGCCAGGCAGAGACACTCAGCTCTTTGACCAAATCTTTTTTAATCCTGACCAGGCTTTTCATGTGTAAAACCCAAATTCTAATCTCCTTATTACAACACTAACGATAGCAGTGCCTTTCTTTTGTGACACTGCCTTCCTTTTACAGTGGCAGGGCACCTTTCGAAGTGCTGGTTCATTCCCTCCTCACACATGCCTTCAGGGCCACCTCAGGTACAGACAGAGGTCAGAGGAGCTCAAGGCTGCTCTGTGGATTTTTGATCCATAGAGTCAGTGGCAAGACTTCCAACCTCAGTCCAGCCTCCGGTGCTTAGTTGAAGAAGTCAAGCGAGGGGTTGGTGTTGGGAAGTGGGAATTCGGGTGACACATTGGAAAGAGCACTGACGGGCTGTCCAGGCTCCCGTGCAGTAAAGCGGGGGTCTGCACAGCTGCCGATTCACTCTTCATAGGTCAGAAAGAAAGGCTCTGCCTGGGTTCACTAGGTGTTTCTCACAGGGTTGGTGTTGGCTGTTATTTCTTATTTTTAAACATTGCCCAAAGAGCTGTCCTGATCTCAGAGGAATTCAGGATAAGTTTTCCAGGCAGTCTGCCCAGATTCCTCCCCTTATCGCTCACATGTTGACCCCACTGCCGTTCTAGCCCACTTCCTCTAGCACCCAAACCCCAACCACTGCCACCTCTTCCCTGTGTCCCTTTCCTCCGTGACCTCCTTTCCCTCCCAACCCAGCATCAGTCCACCTCCGAACTCCCTCCCTCAGTTCCCACACTTGCTGTACTGGCTCCTGTGTCTGGACCTGACAGTTGGATGTGGCCGAGAGTGGCACAGTGAGGTTGACAGTCTGCTTCTTGTGACCACTGGCCGTGCAGTCATCTGGCACTGCCCTTAGTGCATGTGCCACTGTCTCTCTTCTCTTCAGGAGGACGTGGCTTCTGTTTGCCCACCGAGTCAGCATATAAGCCCCACCTGGCTGCATGTGGCACTTTTGGTCCTAAAATACCTTGCCACTCCACCCCCCTAGGGACAGCGTGCCAGCAAAGTGTCCATGGCCTGCTGCGCCACTGTTTTCCCTGAAGCGTCTTATCAGAGTGTGTATGTGTTCTCGGAGCACCCTTCTGGACCGGTGTCCTTTCCTCACCACCCTGTTGCTCTAGCCCTGTTGTTCTCTTTGTGTGTGTGTATGTGTGTGTGTGTGTGTGTACTTTTACAATTTGAAATTACTCATAATAAACATGTACAGAAACACCAAAAAAAGACACAGAATAGTATAATGCAGCCTCCTCCACCAAACCAGGTACTCACCTCCATCTCCATGATTACCAGTTTATACCTGATCTTGTTCCATCTCGCTCCCTGCCCACCCACCCCCAGTAATTCTGGAGCAAATCCCAGACTTCATGTCATTTCATACACACACAATCCCAATATCACATCTAAAAGACCAAAAATGCCTTAATATCATCAAACACCCAGTGTTTAAAATTCAAATGATCTCACAAATGTTGCGCTTGCTCTCTCTCTTTTTTTTTTTTTTAACAAATTGTTTGAATAAGGAACAAAATGGACACATTACAGATGATCGATTCAGGCTTATGTTTTCCCTGTCTCTCCTTTTATTTGTTGAAGAAACTGCATTCTTTGTCCCGTAGGTTTTTCCTGTCTAGGTTTTGCTGATTACAGCCCCAAGTTTTGGCTCATTTAGCATGTTCCTCTATCTTCCTGCTAGTTGGAAGTTAGATCGAGAGACCTGACAGACACGGATTTGGGCTTTGGCAAAACCACTCCATAGGTGCTGGTCTGTCCCGCCAGCAGTGCGCACCGTCCGATGGACTCTCCGGGAAACTCACAGCTGTTAGTGCTCAAAGCCAAGATCCACTCACCCGCCCTCTCTTCATATCTCTCCAAAGGCCATTGAGCAGACGTCAGGTCCTACCTAGCCCTTGTCTTACTTGGCCTGTCTACAGCTTTTACACAGTTGATCACTCCTGAAGCACTTTGCACTTGGCTTCTGGACACCATCCTGCTTGTCTGACTGTTCCGACAGTCCCTCCTCAACCTCTTCTGCTGCTTTCTCCTCACTTCAGCCTCTGAGTGTCGGGGTGCCATAGGTCATGGTCGTGAACTGCTGCTCTTCAGCATCTGCCCTCACTCCCTGAGTGCTCCAGACAGCCTCTGCTTTCAGACTGTCTGGATAGCACTGCACTGACATCTCCACTGGAAGTTTCTCTCTGTAATCTGAAGTCACAGACTGCAGCCCGGTGAGCACTATTGCTCAGATGGCTCACAGGCTTCTCAACTCAGCACTTAAGCACAGACCCTTGATACTTTCCAGGCTTAATGCACATTTCTTAAAGGCAGTCTCCTTACGGTAGCTTCCAGGGCCTTCTGTGATCTGAACCCTGCCATTGGCCTCCATGGGTATTTCACTCTTGCCCCACAGCCCTCCTGCTTCTCTTTAAAGCTCCCAGACACATTCCTGGTTCAGGGCTTTGCATTTGCTCTTCCCTGTGCCACCATCCTGAGCCATTTTTTCCCCTACCACACGGCAATGCAGCTGGTGGTGTGGCCTCCTGCACATTTTTATTCAGCTGTTCACCTTAGAGAGGCCTGACCTGACCACACTGGTAACCCACTGTCCCCCCAACACCCTTTCTCCTTCTCTGCTTCACACACCCTCCCCCTCTGATGTAGTCCCTGCGGACTTGTACTCTAGTCAGAATGTCAGCTCCCAGGAGGCAGGAACCTCCTCTGTTCCAAGTACCTGGAAAAGCATTGGGCACAGCATATGCCAAAGAAATAGTAGAGGGATGGTCACCCTTTTTCTGTCAGTCTGAACTGTTCTGGGCTAAGGGCTGCCCATCCCTTACTCTGTGACTTGGGGAGGCTCCATAGCCTCCCTCAGTATCTCCACTTGGAAAACAAGGAATATGGGAATATGGTGATATCCATGTGACAGGGTTGTTAGGAAGAATAAGCAATGTAGAGGCCGGTCTCAGGAAGGTTTCCTTCCTAGCCCTCCCTGCTCTGTTGTCCCATCGCTCACCGGCTCCACATTAAGTCTTCCTGGCTGGTGTGCACTTGAGGCCTATCAAGCCTCCCTTCTTCCTTTCAAGGACCTCAGGCCAGTACCAACATTTACATTATCACACCAGGAGTGGCAGAGAAGGTGTGGAACAGGGCCAGCATACATGACACTGGGCCCAGCGTGGCCCTGCACTGTATCTCTCGACAGTGGTGGCAATAATGGGTTTTGATTTGTGATTAGAAATGCCTGTATAGCCAGGCGTTGTGGCAGGCACCTGTAGTCCCAGCTACTGGGAGGCTAAAGCAAGAGAATCGCTTAAGCCCAAGAGTTTGATGTTGCTATGAACTATAATGCCACAGCACTATACCAAGGACAACATAGTGAGACTCTGTCTCAAAAAAAAAAAGAAAGAAAAGAAAAAAAGCAGGTATGAATGTAATGTCAAAAGATATACCCATGAAATATAATTATTTTTTAAAAAATGACTCCATGTGGTTTTTTTAATTTAAAAATTATTTATGCTTATGAACAGAACACTTCTAGAAAGATATCCAGACTCCTGGGAGTAGGACTGGGGAATGAGGAAATGACTTCTGTGTACCTTCTTCTACTGTTTGAATTTTTACTATAAGTCTAAATTGTATAATGTTTTTTTGCAGTTTTTAGCTGGGGCTGGCTTTGAACCCGCCACCTCTGGCATATGGGGCCGGCGCCCTACTTCTTTGAGCCACAAGGCACCACCCTAAATTGTATAATTTTTTAAATAAAGAGAAAAAAATCCCTGTAATGGCCAGAAGGCCCCTGTCCCCACTCCTTTTCTCTCATGTGAAAGTAACAGGGGGACATCAATTGACATCATGCTTCCAGTTAAGCACTGCACGTTTTCATCTGATATGATCACATCCACTCCCTTATAAAGTAAATGTTATTTTCTACATTTTTTAACATGAGAAAACTTTGGTTTAGTCAATTAAGAAACTTGCTCTAGATCACAGGGTTATTTAGCTGAAGAGCAGCAAAGCTGGGATGTCTGTGTAAGTCTTTACTTGGAAAGCCAACACGAGACTTCTTTCTCCATTAATTCATTCCACCTGCATCTTCTCAGGCCCTGTGCCCATTGCTGAGGTAAAGCAGTGAAGAAGCCTCTGTCCACAAGGCACTCTGCCTAGTGGGGGACACCACTGCGGGCAGACAGAAGTCACAAGAGATGCAGGAGGGGGTGGTACTCAGGGGAGAGGCTGCAGCTCGACCCACCGCTAGAACTTGTGGGGGCTGTAGTGGTGAAAGATGGTCATCTGCTCACTGGGCCTTTTCTGGAACATCCACATGCACATTTCTCAGCCCCCCTCCACTGGTGGCTGAGAGCATGTATGAGGCTGGTGGGGACAGAGCTGAAGCTCCCTCCCTGGGCGTCTGCCAGCAGCAGGCGGTGTCGTGTGGACGGTGTCCTGGCCACATTTACCTCTTTTCCCCTTATACACGCCACCCTTTTTTCATATCCTGTGGGTACCTTTTAAAAGGGTTGATTTAGGGCAGCACCTATGGCTCAAAAGTAGTAGGGCGCCGGCCCCATATACCAGAGGTGGTGGGTTCAAACCTGGCCCAGGCCAAAAACTGCATTTTAAAAAAAGTTGATTTAAAGCCTCCTCAGCAGGAGACATACTACAACATTTTTAAAAAATGCTTTTTTTTTTTTTTTTAGATATATAAAACAGTATTACAGAAATGTTAAAGGATTTTTTAAGATGAACAAAGTTATCTATAATTCTGTAATACAAGTACCTCATCCATCCAGGGACACACATTTTTCTATAGTTGTCATCATGAAAGCAGTCTTGCTTCCTGTTTTTTTTCACTGAGCATTTTAATGTAAGTATTTTCTGCGTGTTCATGAGCTCTTCAGAAGACTGCTGAGGCACACACTGTTCCATTAAGTGCAGAGCCATCATTTACTCAGCATCCCCTTTTGTTGGAATTCGGGGCCGGAAGTTTGTAGTGAACATGTTCACATGGGCCTTTCCTCCTTTGCTTGGTCCTCAGTCACGTTCTCAGTATCCGTTCTCAGGACGGGAACTGTTCCAGTCCAGGGTTACAATCTCAATAGCACCTACTCGTGTACCAGGTAGCTACCCATTTTTCAGGCAGTCGTGCCTGCAGGAGGCAGTTGCAGCATAACCCTCCTGGCACTGATTTTTTTTTTCCCCCTGGGGAGGGTGGATTGGGATTTTCGTCTCATTTCTGTTTTGAATGTGCCTCACTGTAGCAATGGACTCTTTGTAGTCCCATTGTGGGGGAAAGGCCTACCCTTCAGAGTCTAAGAATGCAGCCAGAAAAAAAAATTTTTTTAATTAAAAAAAAAAAAAAGAATGTGGCAAGAAAGGACTTCTGTTGCAGAAAGGATAAAACTAACTTGAGGATAAAATAACCACAGAAGTTGGGCAGGCTCCCCTAAAGGACAAACTCTCTCTTTACTTATTTTGTTTATGAATGTTATTATTGAAGTAATATCTATTTATTAGGGAATATTTATTTCTTATTGGAAAATACAAATATGAAAATACAAGCCACCTGCAGTCTTACAGCCCAAGGTAACCAATTTAGTATATATCTTATGTCTTTTTCTCTGTGCTTTGCTTATTTTTAAGTTTCTTTCTAAGCTGATTTTTTTCCACATTAAAATTCAAAAACCTTTTTCATGAAGTCGTTATACAATAATATAACTTTTATTGGCTTCATGGTGTTCCATTGTCAAAGCAGTCGCCTGCCATTTGGTGTTCAGACAATTGACAATTTTTTTCATCATAAATAATGCTAACACTGGCACAAACATCTCAGTGTGCGGCTTTGATCATTTTCTTAGGACATGTTTCTTGAATTGGAGTTGAGGGTGAAAGGGCTTGTGTATTGTGAGGCTTTGGGGTGCCCAGCTCTTACAGTTCCCGTTCCCCCATAAGCACGACTCACAGCAAGGCCTTCCACCCCCACCCCCAGCCCCACAGCCTCAGGGATTCCCACAGCTTTTCCCTCATTACCATCTGCCTCAGAGCGGTGTTTAGCCAGTTTCAAATGTCCAAGAGAGAAACTTAAGTGATCTAGTTTAAGTCTGAGCACAATATCCCATCAGCAGAAGATCAGGGGCCAGCCCATGAGCGAAGTGCACTTGCATTTGGTTTTTGTAGGGATGTGACTAGACAGGTCATGAGTAGAAGCAGCCTCAGTACAGCTTGAGGATTCACAGCACTGGGTTTGAGCTTCTCTTTTTTTTTTCTTTTTTCTTTTTTTTTTTTTTAAGAATAACTTCCTGAGAATAGGTTGTGTTTTAGGATAAAATCTTTAATTTTTTGTGCAGAACAGAAATCAAAAAAGAAAAAAACATTATTTTTTAAAAAATATTTAAATCCTTAGTTTGATCCACTCAGGATGCCATAGCTATTTCCTGCCTTATATATATGCTTGGCCCTCTGTGCCCAGAGCCAGAGTTAACAAAAATGAATGGAAAGAGGCATCTTGGCCTCAAGGAACCCTGTCAAAAAATAATGATATTGCTCTTATGTAATATTTATAGCCTGCCAGGTCCTGTCAGTAAATTCTTTACATATATTTACATGAGTAATCCTCATGCCAACCCTTTGAGATAAGGTTTTAGAGATGAGAACTTGGGGCACAGAGAAATGGTATAACTAGCCCAAGGTCACACAGCAGCTAAGTAGAGCTACAGTTGAAGACATTGCTACCACGTCAAATGTATAAACAGCTGTGGGAATGGTTCAGCAAACTGCACTGCTCCTGTGGCTCAGTGAGAAGGGCACCAGCCTCATATACCAAGGGTGGCAGGTTTGAACCCGACTCCGGCCAAACTGCAAACAAAAATAGCCGGGCGTTGGGGCGGGCGCCTAAACTGCCAGCTACTCCAGAGGCTGATGCAAGAGAATCTCCTAAGCCCAAGCTAGAGGTTGCTGTGAGCTGTGATGCCATGGCACTCTACAGAGGGCGACAAAATGAGACTGTCTCTAAAAAAGAGAGCGAGAACAAGGAGGAACTGACTTAGAAACTCTTCCAGTCATACTAGGTGGGGAAAACAGTTTCAGACAATGTACATGTCCCATATGTGGGTTTTAAAAGATTCATGAGCATCCGTGTCACCAATTGCGAGGGTGGAGAGGGGGTGAGGGGAGAAGCCTTTGCTGCTTATATACTTGTGTGAATCATATAAAATGGGGGGAAATAATAATAAATTATGATACAACTATAGAAATATACCGTTCAGAATGCTGTTGGTAAAGAATTTTTAATAACATGACAAATACTCTTGCTAAAATAGTATTAAATAAACATTTATATGTGTAGAAAATATGTAGAAAGGGGGAGAAGGAAAAGTATCAGAATATTTTAAATGGTTACATTTAAGTGGTAAGCTTACAAAAAAAAATTTCCTTTAACACTGTACTTTCCAGTTTTCTTTAATCTGCTTATATTATGATTGGTATTTATTTTTTAATTCTGGATTAGTATGGGCATCCTCTTATATAATTGAGGCATAAAGTAGTGAATTTTAAAACCTTCCAGGCTTTCAACTTTCATCTTTTTAAAAACAGGCAGCCTGGGCCTGGCCCCTGAGCTCCTCTGTCCCAAGTGCTCCACTCCCTTCCCAGTGGTTGTGCCTCCTTCAGATGACAGTGACAGGGAAGAGAGCGAGCAGCCCTTCCCACCTCGGGTTCCATTCAGTGACCACCCTCCTTGTGATTGTTTCCCACAGTGGCCCTAAGGAAAACAGACACCAGCCATCATCTCTCCCTAGACAAAGCCAATGTCCCGCCCGAAGTCTTTCAGAAATCATCACAATTGGCGGAGTTACCACAAAAGCCACCACCTGGAGACCTGCCCCCGAAGCCCACAGAACTGGCCCCCAAACCCCAAATTGGAGATTTGCCACCTAAGCCAGGAGAACTGCCCCCCAAGCCACAGCTGGGAGACCTTCCACCCAAACCCCAGCTCTCAGACTTACCTCCTAAACCACAGATGAAGGACCTGCCCCCCAAACCACAACTGGGAGACCTGCTGGCAAAATCCCAGACAGGAGATGTTTCACCCAAGGCTCAGCAACCCTCTGAAGTCACACAGAAGTCACACCCAGTGGATCTCTCCCCAAATGTGCAGTCCAGAGATGCCATCCAAAAGCAAGCCTCTGAAGACTCCAATGACCTCACGCCTACTCTGCCAGAGACACCTGTACCACTGCCCAGAAAAATCAATACGGTGGGTGGACACCAATGTCCAGGCTCTCATGACCCCTGTGCTGCACTTTGAAAGCTGGTGGGAGGGTGTGTGCTCCAAATGATGTAAGAAAAGCAGGGGCTTGCTCACCTACCCAACTCTGCTTCTGTGCTGTGGTCAAAACATGGTGAAATAGAGCCCACTGCCTAAGAACACAGGCTTTAGCTGGGTGCAGTGACTCAAGACCAACCTGAGCCAGAGTGAGACCCCATCTCTATAAATAGCCATGCGGTGCAACATGCGCCTGCAGTCCCAGCTACTCAGGAGAGTGAGGCAAGAGGATCACTTGAGCCCAAGAGTTTGAGGTTGCTGTGAGCTATAACACCATGGCTTTCTACTGAGGGCAACAAAGTGAGATTCTATCTCAAAACAACAAAAAGAACACAGGCTTTAGACTAGCCGGCTGCAAGACCTGGCTTCAGTGCCTAATGCAACTGCATGACCTGAGTCTCAGTTTCCTCATGGAATGTCTGAGCTCAGGGATGATTAAATGCCATGAGCAGCACTGCGGATGCAGAGACCTCGAAGGGTGGTCACTCTTACCTAGGAGGTTCCTGGATGGCCTTCTCCTTTCCCCAAGGTCACAAGGAAGCAGTTTCCCTCTCTGGGTTCTGAGTATCCTCCAAGTCCAGGCTTCTCACTGCGTCCTCCTAGAGAGACTGGAGGGGCAGCCCAAAGAGACTGCCACAGACCTGGTAGATGCTTCATAGTCTATCATTTTCATGAAATGCTTTGTACCCTGTAATATATCTATGTTACCTTGGTATAAAGTGGCTTCCCCCCACCCCCCAGAATCTTTGTGGAGAAGTGACACTCCAGGAAGATGTGGCATGCTGGGTATTCTGTACAGCTGCCTCCCTCGGGGCACTCGTTCTGGCTGAGGAGCAGTTAATGGGGTGACCAAAAGCCCTCCTGTTATATGTGGCAGCTCTGCCCTTATTCACATTTTATTCTAAAAACATTGCAATAAGCCCCATGCTCAGCTCTAGTCGCAGCTACTTGGGATGCTGAAACAAGAGGATTGCTTGAGCCTGAGAGTTCAGAACCAGCCTGGACAATACAGTGAGACCCTGTCTCCAAAAACAAAGTTACCATAAAAGCATGTTGCGTCAATACTAAAGGAAAGTAAAGGAAAATAAAATCACATCCTCCTGTGGATTTGAGATGTCATGTTTAGTATGGCAAATGCTTTTACTATTCAAAAGGGAAGTCTCCCACAAGTCTTGGGCACCCTGACAGCCTCACTAGTCTGCACATATGCAAAATCCCACTTCATGCTATACACTGTAGTTATTTTTTTTAGGGGGGTTTGGGGGGGTTTGTTTGTTTGAGACAAGAGTCTCACTTTGTCGCCCTCAGTAGAGTACTATGTCACAGCTCACATCAACCTCAAGTTCTTGGGCTTAAGCGATTCTCTTGCCTCAGCCTCCCATGTAGCTGGGACTATAGGCACCCGCCACAATGCCTGGCGATTTTTTGGTCGAAGTTATGGTTGTTTGGCAGGCCCAAGCTGGATTCGAACCTGCCAGCTCTGGTGTATGTGGCTGGCACCCTAGCCACTAATCTACAGGCGCTGAGCCACTTTAGTTGTTTTATTATCTCATATTCTTCTCCCATTGTAAATTAACGGGCCTTCTCAGTGGCTCAGAGTCAGAACTGAGATGCAAATCTGCCACAGCCACAGTTCTGCCTGGCTTCTCAGAGCCTCTGCACAGGCCAAAGAGAGCTCAGAAAGGAGAAATGGAACAGAGAGAAGTCACTTGACCCAGAACATTTAAAGAGACAGCTTGCTTTTTATTGCTAATTATTTAATTAGTCATGTGGGGTGGGGGGAAACAACATCCTTTAGAAGGCAATATCTCTGTTTTCATCTTGTCTGCAAAGAACTGGAAGTCTAACAAAAACCCAAGTCAAAACTAGTCAGTTATTAAAACTGTTTGGGTAACTGCATTGAATCCTTCGAGCCATGGCTGATCCTGCTGTGTTTAACTAGCATGTACTGACTTGGTGTTCTGCATGAGGACTAAGAAATTTGTTTATGCTGCACATTGAATATGCAGAAGCTGCACATTTTGCTTTACATCATGTTTCCTAAAAACATTTTTAGACTCTGCTGTCATCTCTGCAAGCTGATGTTGTGGGTGTGGCAGGGATAGAGTGCTTCGTGTTTTTTGGTGAAGCTGAATTTTGATCCCTGCCTGTATTGTTTGCTTTCTGGTGAAAATAACTCAGTGACACCCGATCACTAATCCAGGGCAGTGCCCTGCTGCTAGGGAAGAGGAAGGGTTTGGCATTCCTTAGGGGCACACAGTACACCAGCACCAGGCAGACAGACATTCTTCCTACCTCCAAGGCTGAGGAAACCAAGCCTCCTTGAGGTTAAGTCACTTGCCCAAGGTCATCTATCTTGCAAAGAACACTGTGCTCTTTTTTCCCTTAAGTCTGTTCTTTCAGCTAAAACCCAGCTTCTTTATTTAAGGGGAAAAACAAGGTGAGGCGAGTAAAGACCATTTATGACTGCCAGGCAGACAACGATGACGAGCTCACGTTCATCGAGGGAGAAGTGATTGTCGTCACAGGGGAGGAGGACCAGGAGTGGTGGGTATGTGCCTGTTCCATTCGCTCTCTTGTCCACCACACCCCGCCCTGTGCAGGTACTGTGCTGTGTCCTGCGGGCACTGCAGTGAGGAGGAGCGCCCTCGCCCCAGGGTCCTGCCAGCTGCCTCACTGGCCGGACCATTTGCCAAATGCCATTTGCATTTGATATCTCCCTCGCTGTCACGAGCTGAAAAAACAGCCGTGGTGCTTTGAAAATGGGTCAAGAGAATTAACACTTGTCTGTGCTTTTCCCCCACATGGTCTCATTCAGTAGGGGTTGTAATTATTTTCTGTTTTTCAGATACACAAAAGTGGGACATGTTGCCTGGGACCACACAGCCAATAGGCAGGCCAGGTCAGGAGTCAGGACCCTGGACTGACTCTGATTCCAAAACTGTTTGCTTTGCTCACCATTCCACGCTGTCCCCAACTAGGAGTCAGAGGCCCCAAGTTCCTCTTCTGGCTCAGTAGTTTACACACCCTCAGTCCTTGGGCTCCGTCCTTAATCTGCTCTGTGGTTCTCTCTCCAAAAAGTGGGGCCATGCTACCTTCTTCACATGATTTTAGGAGAAGATTACATGAGAATATCTATGAAAACTCCTTTTTACTTTAAAACCTGCTGCCTGGTACCAGGAAAGAAAAGCATTGGGCCCTCCGTGATGTTTGGAGATCAGGGACCCTGTAAGGGCAGCCCCACACTTGTATTCAGGCTGCCCAGAGAGTAAATCTTCCCGTGGGATCTGCCGGCCCGAGGTACAGTGGACAGCCACCCCTCTCCACATCTTTGTCGTCACTTCCCAACAGCAACAGGGAAATTCCCCTTCCGTGGGGGCCTGAGCCCCCTGCTACCACGGGGACTCAGTTCTGTCTGCTGCGAAAGAACCTATAGTTCACAATTGGATCAGCAAAACGTGCTACTGCCCAAAACACGAGTATACATGTGTGCATACACAGGTGCACACTCGCTTTTGGCTTTTTTCCTTCAGGCCTAGACAGTGCTTTAGGGGTTTTGCTTGGACTGACTCAGTATTTCTCAACTGGGGGCATTTTTGCTGTCCAGGGATCTCTGGAGCTATTTCGATTGTTGGACCCTGATAAAGTAGGTGCTACAGACATTTAGAAGTCAGGGATTCCACCAACATCCCATAGTACTCAGAAGGAAACCCCCACCACCCAGCCAAGAGTATCAGCAGCACCAAGGTTAAGAAACCCTGCACTGATTAAAGGGGACTTTCTTCTCTCCAGGGGAGGGGTGACCTGGGGACCCCCAGGGCTGCTTCCAGCCTCTGTCAGCAGAGCTCCTGCCCCCAACACAAAACCTGTGGGAGGGCCAACTTAGTATAATGACAAGGCTCTATGTCCCCACCTTGAGTCAGTTACTACCTCTGTCCCCTTGGGTAAAGCAGTTCTTTCCTGTAAGCCTCCGTTTCCTCTGAAAAATGGGACATGGATGTCAAAAAACTCTCTTTGCAATATGTTAATACTACGAATAAGTAGTGGTCATATTCTTTGCTAAGAAATGTGATTACAGCAGAGACTGCGGAGAGCAGTGGGCCGTTTTCTTCAGTATCTCGAGCATCATTGCTCAGGGAAATTCTGCGTGTCTTCATTACATGCCAAGCCAGACGCAGTGGCTCACGACTGTACTCCTCGCACTTCTGGAGGCCAAGGCAGGATGATGACTTTTGGCTAGGAGTTCAAGACCAACCTGGGCAACATAGGAAGAACCCCTACCCCACCGTCTCTACACAAAGGAGAATTAGCCAGGCATGGTGGTTCACTCCTGTAGTCCCAGCTACTCAGGAGGCTGAGGCAGGAGGATCATTGGGGCCCAGGAGTTTAGGTTGCTGTGAGCTGCAGTGATAACCACTGTACTCTAGTTCTCCCTGTCATTGAAGGAAAAAAATAAAAAAGAATAATGCCATAAGTCCTTTGATGTAAGTTTCACAAAGCAAGCCCATGTGCAGGATGCCATCTGCAGCCACACCCGGTGGGTAGGCTGGGTCATGTGGAGCAGGGTTGGCCTGGCTACTTCTGTCCCATTCTTAAAATCATACTCTATACATTTGGCATTTGAAGCCAATGCACATGATCTTATTATTCTTTCTATTGAAGGCTTAAGACATGATTTTCTTTAATGCAGTTAATTCTGATCTAATTGAGATCATTAGAAAATTTTTGCAGGTAACCATGGCTTATAGTTTATGCAGCAGGCAATAAAGTTGCCATAGGCCAGTGTGAGTCTCAAAATTCTGTAATATCTTTTCTCCCTAGTAATGAGGAAACAAGTAATTGATACTTAGCAGTTTTTCCCATATAAGTTTTCTTCTCTTTTAAAGTGTCACACAAGCCTAGGACAAAGGAATTTTGTCCTAGCCCCATTTTACAGATGAGAGCCTTATTACAAGATTTTGACTGAGCTAACCCACCTGGAAAGGCAGCCAAGCATCCTGATTCAGAGCAAGGACTCTAGCATCTGAGTCCTGTGTGAGACTGTGGACAGGCCAGTGCACCTCTCTGGGCCACCATCCCCTCATCTATAACATGAGGATTGTAGGAAACATCTGGCCCCTGGGGTTGCTGTGTAGGTGCAGTGAGATCTGGGTAGAAGTGCTGAGCTTGTTGTAAGTTCTGTCGTTTGCTGTTTTGTTACACAGTTGATGATCACTGCGCTCTCTCTAGTTAGCCGAAGGGTGGGGAGGGGTAAACTGGGACGCCACTCAGGGCTGTAGCAGACTCCTGGCCAGGCTCTTTCTGCTGGGCTTCTCAGAGAGCAGCCGCATGCTGCGTCCAGCCTGATCGCTCTCTTTTCTCCCTACAGATTGGGCACATCGAAGGGCAGCCTGAAAGGAAGGGGGTCTTTCCAGTGTCCTTTGTTCACATCCTGTCCGACTAGCAAAAAGCAGAACCTTAAGATTGTCCACATCCTTCATGCAAGACTGCTGCCTCCATGTAATCCTGTGCACAACGTGTATATAGCTGCTGTTACAGAATCAGAAGCTCATGGAAGGGCCACCTCAGGAGGGGAACACAGTGTGTATTGTAAATATCCCATGTCTTCTGCCTTCGCCAGTATTAGGGTAGCCTTGGGACCCGGCGCGCCTTACTGGTTTGCCAAAGCCATCCTTGGCGTCTAGCACTTACATCTATCTATGCTGTTTTACAAGCAAACAAACAAAAAAGTATAGGAACTGCTGGCTTTGCAAATAGAAGTGGTCTCCAGCAACTGTTTAAAGGCATAGAATTGACTCTCTGTTCCTAACAATGCAGTATTCTTAATTGTGTTACTGAAAACGCAACATTAGCAAAGAGGTGGGTCCTGTTTTCCAGGTGAAACTTCTAGCTCCATGGCAGACCAGCCTGTAGTTATCTGTGTACACAGTTTACAGCTACAAAAACCTACTTCGGTATTTATTACAGAAAAGTGCTCTCTGTTCAATGTAAGTGTTATTCCTTCAGCAAAATATTCACTGGTCCAAAACTCTTTGTGGCATTTCACAATGCACAGAGCCTCACGCAAGTTGAGACAAACAAGTGGATTGATACTGTCTTATGATGACGAGTGCCCACCCCTGAGATATTACCTCATTATGCAAAGATAACATATCCTTCATGACTATTTTGACAAAAGTTTAAAACACGTCTGATGAAGTTCAACTTTCAGGAACCAAGGACTGCCAGAAAACATTAGCCTCTACATTATGCATGCATTTAGAAGCTTACATGAAATCTGCCTTTTATAAAGGAATAGTATGAATAAGTGGAACTGTACATTTTTTAAACTTGATTGCCATTAAAGCAGAAATTATAAGGTTGCAACTATATTTGTTTCTAGTCATTTGGCTTTCTCAAGAGTGTGGATTTACATATCATACGAATCAGCGTTCCTCATATGTGGTAAAGCATCTAAAGTGTCGATTTTAAATTATTTTCTTAGCTTCTTGGATAAATTTAAACTTTTAAAAGATATTCAAGGTGAAGAATTTTAAAGTCAGTCCTTCACAGTTTCCCCACTGTAGAATCCAGGTGCTGAAACCAAGCTTTTATTTGTCCATGCTCTTTATTAAAACCCAATTATAGATAAGTTTTCCGATCTGAAGCTCTGTTCATAGACACATCACCTTCAAGTCAAGGCATAACCAAGGTTCTGAACACTGCTGTGAATTGCGCTGTGGAAAGCACTCTTCCCCCTCTCGGCTTTCTTCTCATCCCAGCCGTGTTTATCACATCATTAAGAACATTGTGAGTATTGCAGCCTCTTACATCAGTCTGAATTTTGGAAAAGAATACAATGGTTGTACTCCACAGCCAGTGGACTGTCTCTGATTCCAAGGCTCATGTGTCACTCTGGCATAAATTTGCTTAAATTGCTATTTTGGCAACAGCACAGAAAACTAATATTTTTAAGCAGAGAATCTTGGCAATGAATGAGAAATGTTAATTTCACAGAAGCCCAACTCCCAAGCAAACCCTTAGAAAAGCTCTTTTTCATAGAGTCATAGTGCTCAGTGAATATTCACTTAGTTCTGCTTAAGTGGTTACCGTGAAAACGTCAAATAGCCACCCAATAAATAAACCTTGCATGACAAACCTGCAAAATATTTTATCAGCTGTTATTGGAAAGTGATTTTAAGCAGTTGCTTCCTCGGCATCAGGACACATGGGGATTCCCACATTAAACCGAGGCCACAAGGAACCAGTTGGCCACTGGTGTGTGGCTGGCAGCTTCCCCAACTTCCCTGGTATGTGAGCAGAAGTCAGCGTCTGAGGTTGCTCCACGTTGTATTTCATTCATTTACACATTTTAAGTTGCATTAAAGAGCTCTTCATTTTTGTGGCCTAGACTATTTTCAACTGATTTCAAAATAAACTGGTTTAAAAAACACACACACAAAAGCACCATTTCTAAAATTACACAGTCAGTGTCTTCTTTTCCCCGTTTGCAGCGACTTACGTAAATGCATTTTAATACCTTTTTTCCTCTGGGTTTTTTGTTTTGTTTTCCATTAAGAATTTGAGTTCTCTCTAATCCAGCTTACTATGTATATACATAGGAAAACTAGGTAGGAATACCTTTAGTGATCTTGTTGAGTTTAAATCTGATCTTGTTCTTAAACTCAGTGAGCCACTATCTGTGATTTTGTACATGATACAGTATTTTGAAGGTATTGAACCTTATGAAAAAAATAGCAAATTAGGGGTTTTTCCTCCCAGAAGGGGAAAGTTACATTCTGCAAATAGTGTGTGTCTTATTTTACTGTTGAACAGCAATTGCTATTTATTTTTTTATTGCCTAGCCCTCCGACATGTTGTGTAGGAATCTCGTAGTGCCACTAGTTAAATTCAGATCCTCATCAGGATGTCCATCAAACATCAGTACATTCGTCATTCCACATGTATTTAATGTGACAGTTTTTCAGTACTGTATGTGTTAATTTCTACTTTTTTTAATATTTAAAATTGCTTTTAAATAAACATATTCTCAGTTGATCCCAAAGTTCTGAAATCAGGCCATTTTGTGAGTTGTCCACTATTCTGCCTGGAGAAAAATCAAGGCTTCCTTTGGCTATGCTGTGGGGGTACACGTAGTAGATAAATACAGGTCACTCGAACTCTCATGTCAAAGCTCACTGGATTCTTAAAAATGTGTGGTGCTTGTCCAGCTTACAGACTATGGAGCTTGGCACTTTGGTCCCCTCCCAGGCCTCTTCTGCTGCCGTCAGCGTGAACTGGACAGGAGGAAGAGGAGGCACCCACCTTGATGGTGGTATGTCCCCATGTTGACAGCGCTTAGTGCCCAGCACAGACTGAGTGCCAGGTATTTGCTTCCATCATGTAGCTGTCGTGTCTCCCACTGCCACGCAGTGAAGCAGCCCCCGGCCCAGGTGCTGCCTGCATAGCCTTCCTGGATCCTCAGCAACCCTGTGAGAGGCACGACCCTCTCAACTTTTCCGAACTTGGAAGTGAGGCTCAGAGACATTCGTTCATGTGCAAGACATTCACGGCTTGTAAATCACTGAGGCAGGAGTCCACACAAGCGCTTCTGGCTCCAAGGCCATCGTAGAATTTCCACCATATGGAAGACAGTTGTCCTTCCGCAGTCCTGGCCAGAGGCAGAGAGCAGACTCGGCCATGGCAGGGAAGGCGCTGCGCTGCTGGTCTTGGCACTCCTCCTGTTTCCCTCGTGAAAGTGGGTAGTTTCAGTAATGCCTGTTCACCCACCATGATGAGATGAGCACTACAAACTGCTGCCAGGAAAAATGGGCTTTCGGTAGAAGTCAGTGACTTTGTACCAGGGTATTTTGTGGATAGACTCACATAGCAATCTGGATAATTGGGGTAGAGGGCAGCCCCCTTCCCAGGTGGTTACAGTATGTTATTCTGCATCAGTTATACAGTTTTAAACCTGTGACAGCCTGTTTATAACTAATGACTCACCCCCATTAAAGCAGCCCCTCCAGTATCCACTTACCCCATACCCTTGTCTCTCCAGGGGCACCAGGACCCGGGGGCTTGTCCCGTCTTCTCTGCCTGATCCCTTCAGCGCCTTCTGTAGCTAGTCTTCTGTAAGGCGAACAACATCGTATCGCCAGGCACATTTTGCAGGTGGGCCAATCAGCCCACAAAGCTGAGAGACCTACCCAGGGTGACACAGGGACTGATGGGCTGCCGTGTGGACCTCAGCAACAGCCTCCTCCTCTCCCCATCTCACTATCTTTGTTGTCCCTTAGCCCTGTGCCACTTCCTCCATTTGTTTTTTAATTAAGTTTTCCCCACTCCCAGTATCTGTCGCAAGTGGAAGTCTATGCACTGTATATTATGCACACTATACACATGATTTGGAATGACGGGCTCACCCAGCCAGCAGCCTACGATGAGATGTGCCAACTAAAGCGTCTGAGGCTCATCTGTTCCACAGACATTCCCTTTGTGTCAGTACAGCCCCACCTTACCTGTTCCTGAGAAGCTGGGGCTGGGGAAAGGGATGGAGGGGTAGCGGTTACTGTGGAGTTCAGCAGCAGAGGGCTGGCTGGAGGAGAGAGGTGACTCGTCCTGAAACCCTGGCCAGGCTGCTCATGCAAAGGCCTCAAGGGGACGGTGGCACCCGTGCCACAGCTGGAGCAGGCAGATGGGCCCAAGCCCACAGTAATCTGTGCTGTGCTGAGGAACATAGTCCCCGCACCCCATGGAAGCAGACCCCATCACCACTGACAGCTCACCTGTATTGAAGGCCAAGCCAAGGGCTCTGTCACCACAGTCGGAGTTCTCTCCACAGCACTGTGAAGCGGGAACTATTATTTTCCCCATTTACAAACTGGGAGACTGATGTCCAGAGAGGGTAAGCCATAACTTGCCAAAAGTGAAGTCCCTCAGGATGGGCCGAGGCCAGAAATTTGAACCCTGGGGGTCCATGCTGTGCGTCCCCTGGTCACGTCCCCGTGCTGCCTCTGCCCTGCTGCTGCTGTGTTCTCTGCTGCCCCTCTGCAGAGAGGTTGGCTGAGAGCTGGCCTGCCTGCCCCCTCCCAACACCAGCACCAGAGACGGGTCAGCCACGAAGTGCAACGAAGCAGGAGAGCCCACAAGGAGCATTTCCTGGAGAGTCGCAGTGCACAGGGAAGCAGAGGTCACGCTGGCACTCAGAGGTGTGCTGGTGCACCTAGAAGGTGAGAGTGTCTATGAGATCAGGCCTATGTGCAAACGCCGAACACATCAGCTCCTGAAAACGGGAATTAAAGCTCAGATAAACACAGTTGTTTTGCAAAACATACTCAGCAAACCCTAGACTGAAGCTCAGGAGACCAAAACTTTGACCTGCAAAACCACCAAGGGAAAAGCCTTGTTTGACTTCCCACTGCCACAGAATTTAAAACTTCACTTTCGGCCGGCACAGTGGCTCGCACCTGTGATCCTCGAGGAGGATCGCTCGAGGTCCAGACCAGCCTGAGCTAAAGTGAGACCCCATCTCTACAAGAAGTAGGAAAATTAACACCCAGTTAATTAACTTTTAGGTTGTGGCAGGTGCCAGTAGTCCCAGCTACTCGGGTGGCTGAGGCAGGAGGATCACTAGAGCCCAAGAGTTTGAAGTTGCTGTGAGCTGTGATGATGCCACTGCACTCTAGTCCAGAAGACAAAGCAAGACTCTAGATCTCAAAAAATAATAAACTTTACTTTATAGTTCTAACCTAATTTGAGGACGAGAGATGATAAAGCTGTCACCTGCATACCAGCCAAAATGTAAATTAGGGCCAGATTCTCACACTATGGCCAGCATAACCTGAGGTGCTCAGTGCCTGGAGATTCTGAATCTTTCTAAGTCACAAGAAGGCCCAGGAATCTGCATTTAACCAGGTCATTTCTGTGCACCGCCGAGAGACACAGGTCACTCCTAGACTCCCCGCATGGTTCCTGAGAATCCAGAATAAACAACACCAACAGGGAGGATTACCCAGAGTCCTGACCCTGCCTACAGAGCCCCTTCCAGTAACAGATCCCTTGTGATGGGCGCAGCATGTAGGGAGCTGTAGCTGCCTTCTTCCTGCTCTCCTAAGGTGTACTGAAAAGGACACAGGAATTGGAGTTGGCAGGTTTGGCAGACCTAATTCATTCATCCTGCTTTGGTCACTTACCAATAAATGTGGGCAACAGGCATCTACTGAGGGCCAGGTATGTAAATGGCCCCTTTACAATCTCAGACGTGTTGCTGAGTTGTGATCCTCGGGAGATTGTGCACACAAAGGTGGAATGGGCTTGCTAACCTGCCCCATGCTGCATACTTCTAAAAGGCTAGAGCTTATTCTCCTAGGCTCAGCCACTGGTTTCCTCAGTCCAGTGTATGAAAAGGGATGCAGGGCCCTGTGCCTTCCGTCACCAGCAACACAGCTTCTGCCTATCCCCAAGGGAGGCAGCCTGGTGGCCCAGTCAAGCCAGCCATAGCTATATGTCACCTGAGCTCAGAGAGACAAGATGGGGAGGGTAATCAGGAAAATATGGGTACTTAATCTCCCCATGTTCTTCCCCTACTCAACATGGGATAATGGTCTTTGTATCATAGAATTAGTATGCGAATTAAAGAAATGATGAGGTGGTATGTGGAAAGTGCTCAGCCTGGTGCCTAATACATAGCAGCGTGAAATAGTAATTGTTGCATGTTGCACTCTACCCTTCAAAAATGATGAGAACTCTGAACCTCATCTTCCCCAATGACAAGTGAGAAATTGGAGACATAACGCTATTTACTGCTTTAAGTTGGTGCCAGAAGTACTAAGTATTTCATAAGTGAATGAGCACAAACCTATCAGAAATAACTAGAAGAGCGCCCACCTTTGACATGGGCACAAGATGGGGGTCACCCATCTGCTCTTCTTTCAAATTCATTGCCAGCACCCCCCAGGGACAAAGCTGGGGAGCCCCGGCCTGCATTAGCTCTACCCACTTACACTGCACATTGCTGACTCCCACCCAGTAAGCAGCCTGCTTGACAATGGGCCTCTTTTTATGGTCCATTAAGCTGTAGAACAAAGATTCACAGGAATACATTGTCTGAATGTGCAAGCTTAGTTCCTGCTCAGCTGGAACCACTTAGAAAACTCAGACACCAGGACTCCCCTTGCGGGCTCCACCTCCAGTTAGCAGTCAACGACTTCCCTATCTGAAGCTTCTTTTATGGCCCTGCCAGCCTGAGTAAGCCCCTAAGATAAAGGAGCAGCAAATGCACCCAGCTCCAGTGCATTGGGGCCTGGGTTTAACGTTCCCACCCAAAGCCTGGGCCCAGCTTGGTCTGCACCAAAGTGGAAAATGCCAGGGTGGGAATCCAGCTTGCAAGGAGAGAGAAATTAACGGGGTAAGACAGGAGGCAAAGACCTGTTGAGAGTTGAGTCAGGTGACACCAAATGTATGCATGCCTCATGACCCATAGAGTCCTGGGTGGAAATGTGGAATGTGTTGGCCAGAAGACATGCACTATAGTGTCCATAGCAGGCTGTTAATAATAGTAAAAACCTGCAACCTACCCAAATACCTATCCACAGTCACATACATAAACACCTACAAATCAGATATATAAATTGGGGGATATTCATGCAACACATCTAGTAATGAGAAGAAACACTCTACGACCAGAGGCAGCAATCTGGATAAATTCACAAACAATATTGAGTGCAAGAAAACAAACCTAGAACAATTCACCTTTTGATTCCACTTAATGTACAGAAATGGCAGTCTATACAGTTACAAGTCAGAATGGTGGTTACCTTTAGGCAGCCACTAGAAGCAGTTACTGGAGGAAGGGGTTTGGAGGTGCAGACGCTGCCCTGTTTCTTCAGGTGCTGGTCACAAAGGTTTGTTCAGTTTGTGAAACTTCAGCAGGCTCTTTGCTTCTGAGACATGCCTTTTTCTAATGTGTGCTATCCTCAAGGGTATGCTGATAAGTGTTTAGCACTCAAATGAAATTAAATTTTTTAAAAGTCTTTGCAGGCTTTGCCAATTACTGTGGTATAAATTTTCTACCATGGCTGATTATAATCTCCAAAGTGGTATCACTGAATGTTAAGTTGGGGGGAAAGGTATATAATTTATTCTTGCAAGTTGGATTGAGCCCCAGCTCCAGCAGACCACTGGTTATACTTCAACAAAGGGTTTTTAAAATAAATACTGCTAAAATGAAAGGTGAGACTAAAGACCGGATAGGACAAGTCCTATCTTGCTTGATTCCCTGCTGGCACCACCCATCACCTACCTTCCCCCCTCACTACACTCTTTTTTTTCAAAAAAATGTAGGGCTGGGGCAGCGGCTGTGCCTCAAAGGGGTAGGACACCGGTCCCATTCACCGGAGGTGGCAGGTTCAAACCCAGCCCCGGCCAAAAAAAACTGGAAAAAAAAAAATTGTAGGGATGGGCACAGTGGCTCACAGCTATAATCCTAGAACTTTGAGAAACCCAGGCAGGAGGACAGCTGGAGGCCAAGAGTTTGAGATCAGCCTGAGTAACATAGCAAGACCCCATCTCTACCCACCCAAATTAATACAAGCTTCATTGAGCTATAATTGATACAACATACAATTCACTCACTTATAGTATACATTTTAATGATTTTTAGTATATTTGCAAAGTTGTACAATTTTAGAACATTTCCATCTTTCTAAAAAGAAGCCCCGAACCCAGTGGCAGTCACTCTTCATTTTCTCCCAACCCTTTCTGCTTCTATTGGTTTGTCTCTTTGGGGAATTTATATAAATAGAATCATAAAATACAATACGTGGTCCTCTGTGACTGCCTTCTTTGGCTTACCATAATGTCTTCCAGGCTTTTCCATGTTGTTGCATATAACATATCAGCATTTCATTTTTTATTACCAAATAATATTCCATTGTACGACTATAGTGCATTTTGTTTATCCATTGGTAGACATTTGGGTTATTTCCACCTTTTTGTAACTATTATGAATAATGCTGCCGTGGATACTTGTATACATATTTTTGTGTGGACATTGGTTGTCGTATCTTGTGTATAATACCCAGGAGCTGAATTGCTGTGTTACAGGGTAATCCTACATGTAAACTTCTGAGGAACTGCCAGACTGTTTTCCAAAGTGGCTACACCATTTTTCATTCTTACCAGCAGTGCATGATTTCTCCATGTCCTCACCAACACTTCTTATTTTCTGATTTTTTGGTTTAAGTATGAAGTGACATTTCATAGTGGTTTTGATTTGCATTTCCCTGATGACTAACGTTGTTGAGCATATCTTCGTGTGGTTGTTGGCTATTTGTATTATCTTCTTTGGAAGAATATCCATTTAGATCATTTTTCCATTTTTAAACTGGCTTATCTTTTTCTTTGAGTAGTAGAAGTTGTTTGTATATTCTAGAATACAAGTCCCTTATCAGCTATATGATTTGCAAAACTTTTCTGCCATACTGTGGGTTGACTTTTTCTTCCACTCTGTTGGTTTGTTTTGTTTTGTTTATTTATTTGTTTTTGAGTCGGTCTCACTCTGTCACCCTAGGTAGAGTGCTGTGGCATCATAGCTCACAGCAATCTCAGACTCCTGGGCTTGAGTAATCCTTTTGCTTCAGACTCCTGAGTAGCTGGGACTATAGGCACCTGCCACAACACCTGGCTAGTTTTTGGAGGGTTTTTTGTTTGTTTGTTTTTAGTAGATACAAGGTCTAGTTCTTGCTCAGGCTAGTTGCAAACTCATGAAATCAAGCAATTCACCCACCTCGGCCTCCCAGAGTGCTAGGATTACAGGCGTGAGTCACTGTGCCCAGCCTCCTTCCACTCTTTTGAGCACAACTTCATTACATCTTCAGGAAGACAGAACTGCTGGGCATGGTGGCTCATGACTGTAATCCTAGAACTTTGGGAGGGTCACTTGAGGCCAGATGTTAGAGAACAACGCCAGCAACATAGTGAGACTCTGTCTTGACTAAAGGTTTAAATATTAGCCCAGTGTGGTGACATGTGCCTATAGTCCCAGCTACTCAGGAGGCTGAGGTGAGATCACTTGAGTCCAGGAGTTTGAGGCTACAGTAAGCTATGATCAATCATGCAACAGCATGCCAGTCTAGGTGACAGGACAAGACCTGGTCTCTTTAAAAAAAAATAATAATAATAATAATGATAGAAGAAGAAAAAGAAGACCGAACTTTCAGGAATCACAAACTTCAAAGCCTTCAAAGGCCAGCAAATAATCTACATATGTGAGGTAGCCTTTGATTTTCTCTTGTAATACTGTGATGCTGTTGTTGAGGCTAAACTGAGCATTCTGTGAAAGCACACATGTGGTCTTCAGGTTCCCGGGGGCCTGAGTGTGAGCAGGAAATCTTTCCCTCACACTGAGTGAACAGGGCAAAGTCACCTGATCCCTTTGAGCCTTAAGTCTGCTTGTGAATGAAATGTGGAAACAGCCACTGCTCTTGCCAGATAGAGGGAGAGCATTTGAGAATAGGCCCTCCCGTGTCGTTTGTAACTATGTGCACATCTTATCTTCATAAACAGTTTTAAAACAAAATGTAAAAACTATATCTGGTCTGGTAGACCCTGGGGGCTCTGACCATGGCCAGCCCCTCCCTCACCCTGCTATCTCAGCCCTCTATCTGAGGGCTTTCATGATGTCTCCTGACTACTTTTATTAAACTATAGGAAGCTGGATGCTGCATGTCTCAGTGGGGAGGGAGAAAGGGTAAAATATCACTGCTTTTGCTTTATTATTATTGTTGTTGTTGTTACTACTACTACTAAATTAGAGACAAACAAAAGTCTCAGCCTGCTGGGCCAATAAGAAGATTGCCATCAACTGAAACCAGAAGAAAGTTATCATTTCTTTGGCTCTCCTGTGGGGGCAAACAGCCTCTTGGTCCCAGCAAGGGTTTCTCAGGCTCCCCAAGGCATTGGCCACCCATGCCCCAGAGGGGACTCTGTGGCCTGGCCTGCTGTCGTCCCACCTCCTTGATGGTACCCACAGCCACACTTTGCCTCAGAAGTCAGGGTGCATAGTGACCTGGAAGACAGGGGAAGACCAGGTTGGTCCCAGGTCTTGGAGCAAAAGGCTGAACTTCCTGTAATAACAGGTCTAGGCAGGGGTCACAGGCTCACTGCCCAAGGGTGAGCTGTGAGTTTAAAAATAAAAATGAAACCGTCCTAGAAGTTCCTCATCTATTCCCCCTCCGGCCCTTAACAGTAAAGTCACTCCCTCGCATGAGTTAGGCTGAGAAATGCTGATACGGTGATAATGCTTCACCTCTATCTACTCTGAGAAGCCTCCCTGCAAGGCAGGATTCCTGGGCTCCGACACACCCGGGCTCAGGCGGCACCCGCTCCTCAGCACTCCCAAGATGCCCAGAGGAGCCAGGCCTGGAGCAGGTACCAACGCCACCCTTCCGCCTCTGCCAGCTGGACCCATCAGTTTCTGTCAGATCTCCAAGTTTTTGTCTTTCCTAATACTTAGCCTGTGAGTTCAACCCTGAGTGATCAAACGCAGACCCTGCAACTCACTCTCGGAGGTTCAGAGTCAGCAGGTCTGGTGTGAACCTAGCCAGGTGATTCCAGTGTGGGTGATCACAGGTTGACCTTTGAATTTGCATGTTTGATTGTTTTTTAATCAAAGCAACATGTGGATATTAAACCAAAAAGAAGGGCCTGCATTGGAATGGCCTGGGTCCTGTGAGGCCAACAACCCCTACCTGGCTGGCTCTCTTTAGCCCCTTCCTCTTCCTTGAGGCCCCTCCTGGCCAAGCCTCTGCCCCTGCTCCTTCCACACTCCCTCCACACCTTGTACCCTTCCAGCAAGTTCTATTACAGGCTACAGCCAGATAAATATTAAGCTCCCACTAGCCAGGATCCGTGTCTGCCCATCTTCACGCTGCCTGCAGTGATGGGCACATCATGGGCCCTTGGTATCTCTAAGTAAGGTGAGTACTGAAATCCTGACCCCCTCCCACCAGAATTACACTGAGAGAAGAGTCAAGAATTACAAGAAGTCATCCCCTTCCTTCTGGCCTATTAGCTGGTATTAAAAAACAACTGAAATCTAATGTAATTGGTTTAATGCCTTGGTATAGATGTAATCCCGGTTGTGCCGGTACCCAGTTAGAAGGGGAGAAGGATGAGGGGGACAGGCAGAGGGGAGAGGAAGAATTAGAACCTGCCTGCTGGGTTCCCCACCCCCGGGACCACTGAACCAAGATGGCCAGGTGGAGCCTGGGCTCTGGCCCGTGCTGGGCACCTACCCAACAGGATGACCTTGAGCAAGCCCTTCCCCACTAAATTTTAGCTGCTTCATCTGGAAAACAGAGATTACATATCTTTGTCTATATGCTGGGATATAGGATACAGACACTGCTGGGAGCGTGTGTGTGCCTGTGCACACGTATGTGCTCTAATGCGTGCATGTGTATGTGTGTGTCCATGTGTGTTCACACGAATCACTCTTCTACTAGCAGAGATGGTTCTATCTCTTGCCCTGACCTTCTGAGAGCGGGGCGGCCTCTCGCTGCTTTCCTGGCTGCTGTGGTGCAATGAATCACTGCAGGAAAGTCGGGGGCTGGGGCTTCCTTCTCCACTCCAAGGAACTCCAGTTCACTTCCCCTCTGATGCCCTGGGGAAGCTGGGTCAGGGCTTCAGGATGCCGTGCTCCCCCAGGCTGCAGAAAGATACCTGGCACCTTCTAGGGAGTGTCTGACTGCAAAGGTATCAGGCACCTGCTGAAGGAAGGCAGCGGAGGGATCTCACTGGTCCAAGAAGATCAGAGCGGGCTCGGGTGCAGAAAACATTCAGGCTCAAAGGACTTCTCCCCACTCCTGGGTGTCTCTGGGCCCTGGGAGGTCAGGTGACATGGGCTAGAGTTTATTAAATGCGTGCTGTTTGCCAGGCACTCTGCTAAACGTTTCAAATCCCTGATGAGTGTCAGTCTCAGAGTGCTGTACGAAGCAGGTTCTGTCACTACCCCACTCAGATGCGGTTTCTGGGGCTTGGACAGTGTCATTTCTATGACTGCAATAGCAGATTGCCACCAACTTAGTTTAAAATAACACATTGTCTCACTCTTCTGGAGTCCGAGTGTAAAGGTGAGATGTTGCCGGGGCTGTGTTCCTTCTAGAACTGTGGTTCTCAACCTTCCTAATGCCACAACCTTTTACTACAGTTCCTGTGGGTCGAGACCCACAGGTTGAGAACCACTGTTCTAGAGGGTACAGGAAAGAATTCACTTCCTTGTCTTGTCCAGTTTCTGGAGGATGCCACATTCCAGGGTCCAAGGCCCTTTCCTCTGTCTTAAAAGTGTGTCCCTCCAACCGCTGGTGACAATGTCACCTCTCCTTTTTCTGACTCTGACACTCTTGCCACCTTATATAAGCATCCCTCTGATGATATTAGGCCCATCCATGTAATTCACAACAATTTCCCCATGTTAAGACCCCTGACTTTCCCAGAGTCACATAGCGAGAGAGTGAGGTGTTGGCCAGGTGGGTGATTCCAGGCTTAGGAGCCTCCGCCTCCACCGGCGGCAGGTGGGCAAAGCTTGCTCCTGTCAGTTCTCCTGCCTCATACTCCCCAGCCCGGGGCAAGGTTATCCCAGCCCAGCTGACTGCTAGTAGCCAGGAATAGACGGAAGGCAGGCTCCCAGGTGGCTCCAAGTGGCCCCCAGGAGTCACAGCCTTGCTCACCACCAGCTAGCTCTCTAACTCACTCCCAGCTTGAAGGCACCTCTCTGAATACCCACAGGCCCATTTTCCAAAACTCATGTTCATTCCTCTGCCTCCAGGAGCTGTTGTTTCTTTCAACAAGCATTTACTGTGTACCTATTACATGCCTGGCTCCAGGGACAGACCTGCCTGTGTGGTGGCTCAGAGACTAGTTGGCAAAGCAAAAGCCCACAACATTTAGATGAAGCGATTTTCCAGGTGGGGGACATCTACATTGTAATAATCCTCTTGGTGATATACTGACCAAAATTCTAACTGTCTGGAAATTTCCTAAGAAAAATAAAACATACTATGCTGTTATTGAAAAGAAAAAAAACCATGTGAGGAGTTAATAAGCATGCATGCAAGAGCGTGCACAGATGTTTCACTCACGATATTTTAGAGTCTAACCCAACATTCATCAGCAGGTGATTGATTTATAAAGTGGGGGGGTCAATCTTGATAATGAAATGCTAACAGCTGTGAAAAAGAAAGAGGTGAAAATTCTCCATGTGTCAAAAGAGAAAGATCTCCATTACATACATGTTTTATATAAGGAGAAAGTTCTGAAAGGATTTGAGTGCCATAGTTCTGAGGTTAGATTTTTAAGTTACTCTTCGTGTAACCACTTTGGAAAGCAGATAGTAAAATTTAAGAAAATTGAAGCTGAGGCCAGGCACAGTGGCTTGTGTCTGTAATCTTAGCATTCTGGGAGGCCAGTGCGGGTGGATTGCCTGAGCTCAGGAGTTGGAGACCAGCCTGAGCAAAAGTGAGACCCTGTCTTTAAAAATAGCCAGGTGTTATGGTAGATACCTGTAGTCCCAGCTGCTTGGAAGGCCAAGGCAAGAGGATCACTTGAGCCCAAGAGTTTGACGTTGCTGTGAGCTATGTCACAGCACTCTACCCAGGGTGACAAAGTGAGACTATGTCTCAAAAAAAAAAAAAAAAGAAAGTTAAAGCTGCTGATATCTAGCCAGTACTCAGCCGCTCCATCCTGGGTACACAGAGGTTCTTTCCTACATGTGAACAGGAGACATGGAAAAGAAGATCCCCGCCAAAGCTGTGTTGAACCAATTTTTCAAGATATTCTGCAACCTAGCAGTAGTTTTATTGTTTAAAAATAGTCCCCACTCTCCTGGAGCTGGTACTTTCATGGAGAATTGGGCAGATGGGCAGAAGGCAAGGTTCTCCACGTGGTGTGAGTGCAATGAATCGCTAAGGGAATGGACCAGGGCGGCAGGCCAGGACATGAGTAAAGAGGACTGAGCAAAAGAGAAAATCCCAGAAGGATTCATAGGACGTGAAATGGTTTCTATGATGTTTTAAAATCTGCAAAACTTTACATACTCTATATGGCTCCAGGGGAATGATTTTTCCCAAACCTGGTAGAGTAGTTACCTCTGAGGAGGGAGAGAAGTGGCCCAGTGAGCACAGGGCCAAGGAAACAAAGTGAAGAAAGAGACAAAGAGCTGACACAAACGTGGCAGAGCTCAGGACAGGACGGAGCATGTGGAGAAGGTAGGCCAGGGACAGAGGCGCCGGAAGAGCGAGCTCCCCAGAGGAAGGGCTGTCTGATCGGACAGGGCTCCATGCAGCGTCATTCCAGCACTTCCCTCATTTTAAATAAGGGAAAAGCCAAGAGTTTTCTTCCTGGACTTAAACTGCGGGCAGGACGGTCTCCTCCGTGTCCTCTTCCACATGGGCCACTCTCGTCTCAGCCCTTTTGTTCGTTTTTTGACTTTTGTCTTCCATCCTTCCTTAAGAAACTTCAGCCAAAGGTTGGGGAAGAAGCCTCTGAGACTCTCCCCTGAAGCACAGCCTGGGGACAAGTGCCACCACCCTGGGGCAGAGGAGGATCTCATGTTCTGTGACTTTTTCTTCCAGACATATTTACAGAGCCCCTCCTGGGCTGGGTCCTGTCCTAAGTCCCTGTCTTCCTAGAACTCATGTTCAAAGGCAGGGAACAGAAGATACACAGACGAAGTAAACAGCTAATATCTGATAAGACGTGTGGAGAAAATCAAATGAGATAATCCAATAGGCGAAATCTGTTAATGCCAAAGTCATTTAGAGACTTCTTTTTTTTTTCTCAAAAAGGTTTAAAATGAACTTTTCTCAATTATAAAAAAATCTGTTTTAGCCAGCCTTCTGATTCTCTTTCCCTGAAAGAAGGGGGAATTCAAGTTAAATCAGTACGGTTTTCTCCAACTGTTAGCTGTTGGAAAGAGTTGCTTTACTCTTTCTGTCCCTCTGAAATACCTTGGATGTGCCAAGAATGTGGCTTTTATGAGTTGCGTTCCCCGGATGATGTCTGTTCTTTCACTGTTCTTGCCATGAAGAGTTTGTGACAATGATTGCAAGGAGAAGCCAGCTCTTTGTCTCATCAATCAGGTGACTTAGCCAAAGATCCATTTATTAAAACTGTAAAACAAAAATATCAAGGGGGGACTGTGATGATTACAGGAATTTATATCACTCTTTTCCGTAGGGATTTTTTTTTCCTTTTAATGATAAACAATACGGAAAGCATCATTTGTTCTTTTTTTCCAGAAACAGTTTGGTGTGCACTGCTGTGAGAAGAACATGGTTTGGGTGCCGAGAGGCGCAGTGCTGGCAGATACCTTCCAGAATTCCTGACCACCGGGTCGCCAACAGCGTGATAGACGCGGCCACATGCTTCTATAGAGGAATTCAGGGAGAAGCAGAGACTCCTTCCAGGCCAGAGTCGGGGGTGGGGATGGGGGTGGGGGGTCACTGCAAAGCACTGATGGCCTTGGGGCTGGGCTGCCAAGGAAGGAAGGAATCCCAGCTCAGGAGAGGCCACGGCCACCCTCCTTTCCCTGTCTCAGGAAACACCGCCTGCGCTGTCTGCTCTCCAGAACCTGAAGACAGTAGAATCATATATATTTTTTCTCTTGTTATATTTCTATTGTTTAAAGCTGGGGAATAAATCCAGTCCTTGTTACCCCTTCTTGAATAGAAGTCCCCGAACTGAATCTGTTTTTCTTGGTAAAATCTCTTTTTACTGGAGATCCGTACTGTCATGTTAACAGACAAAGGCTCTCTGAAAGAAGATAATTTTTCAGGAATAGACCACGGCAACGGGGACATCATGCCACAGTAAAGCACATGCACGCTCAGGGAGGCAAAGGAAGACAAAGGTTTCCTAAGGGAAGTGAAGAGGATGATACACTTGTTTTAGAAGGATTATCCTTGGCTACAAAGATCCATAACAGGGGCGACCCCATTCCCAGGTTGTCAGACAAACTGTTGCTGGGCAGATGTCTGCACAGAAACACTTTTTGTGTAAGGTTGAGATGGCCTGCACACAGGGTTGTGGTTTCAGCAGGATCTTTTTCATTATCAGGGGACAAGTGTGAGAAACCTCACCTCATGGCCTTCCCTGGCCTGTGTGTCGGGGTTTTCTTAACCTTAGTGACTCCATTTTGATTCTGACAGCTTTCACTCCAGGGACTCAGTGACTATGTATCCAAGGGCGAATCTGAAGGCCAGAATCAGTTCTTGACATGGCCTTCGAGTTTGGAGACAGGGTTCAGTCCAGCTTCTGCTACTAAACAGATGGCTTTGGGCACAACACTCCCACTCTCTCTGAAATTCCATTTCCTTTCTGTCAGATGGCAGTGACAGTACCTGCCTCAGCTCAGGGGGAGGGGTGGCTGAGCACTAGGGAGAATGTGTGTAGAATTCCTATGTAAACTCTGGAGCCCCAGATGATTGTAAACTCTTTTTATTAGCCATTTTCACGGGCCCTCTGCTTCTAATCATCTAAACGAAGCAGATGCTCATGGAATAGTTTGATGGTACTTTAAGCAACCTTTAACCATAAATGGAAATGAAAAATGATTACAATATTTTGGAAAAAATCATAATGTGTGTCAAAGACAAATGAAAGTAGTATGAATGTATGTGGAATTAATCTTCTGGGGATCATCTGTACCACTGCGACCTCTTGGTCTTCATTTGTATTTATAACCTGAACTACAGGGCTTTTCCTTCTGCACGAGCGTGACAAGAGAATAATTCTTACATGAGCAATATTCCTTGCAAGATAATAGAGTAACAATCACTAGCATTATTGGTAACTTCTCACTGCCATGCTACCCTAACCAGTCGGGTTACATTATCTCATTGAATCTTCACCATAACCCCATGTGGTGGGGCTATGATCATTCCCATTTTACTGATGAGTAAACTGAGTCTTGGAGAATTGGGGGAGTAAAGTGACACATCCTGTCTCCAAAATCTTTAGCTATTAAAGCAAATCAAGTCATGTTCTAAATGACCAGAATGCTTCCAATTGGAGCTTTTAATTGTATGTGTTGTTTTTTTTTTCAGGCCTAATAGACTTCAAGAAAAAAGAGGTAAATAACCACATAAATTTATTTTCAGAATTCCTTCCCCATCTTGGTTATTTTTAGGGATGGGGTCGTGCTGTGTTGCCCAGGCTATCCTAAACTCTTAGGCTCAAGCAATCCTCTCCTCTCTTGAGTAGCTCGTTGGGGTACCTGGCTCTCCACTCCTTCTTTTTTAATATAGCTTGAGGATTATGCCAGAGGCAGTTTATGTCAGCAGACCTACAAAATTCATTTTAAGTTATTCATCCATTTGGCTCATTTATTTAATACCTATTGAATTCCAAGCACTATGCTGGATACACGAAAATAACATTTGAAAAATGACTTTTAGAAGAAAGCAGCATTAAATAATGGTTAAACACACAGGCCTGGGTGCCCATTTGCCTGCTGTGTGCCCTGGATCCGTCATTTAGACCCTCTGATAATAGTGCCTTCTGTTAAATGAGAGCAGGTATGTAAAGCACTTTGCCAGGGGCTTGGTGCTTAGCTTATGCTCCGTAAATGTGACCTATTTACAAATGGCAGAGGCACCATCCACAGGACAGAAGCCAACTCCCTCAAGAACACTGCCTGTGATTTTATTTGGATCAACTCCGTTTGCCCAGATCCTCTTGCCTGGGGTCCCTGCCATCTCTGTGTGTTCAGGTCTGAGGCATGCCCAGGTCTATGGCCATGCCAGGCAGGTGCTCTTTCTTTCCGAGCCACATTTGGGCATCTTTCTCAGCCTTGCCAGCACTTGACCTCTGCCACTGCAGCCTGCACAGTTGATGTGACCACCTCAGAGTTGGCAGCTGCAGGGGCCTTGCCCAGGGGGGGTGAGAGCTGCGTGCCACGGGAGATGCTGGGTCAGAGGGAGGGCAGGGCTTGCTCTAGAGCTGTGCTCCTCAAACTTAAGTGTGCATAAGAATCACTCAGAAATGGTCACATCACTAACATAACTGACTCCTGCCCACCCAGACCCAGTGAAGAAAAAAGTGGGGGGGAGGGAGAACCCCAGGAATCTGTATTTTAAGCAGGTTCTCCAGGGGATTGTCATACAAGTGACTCTGGGATCATGTTGTAGGAAAACAGTTTTCTCATCTGTAAAATCAGAATGACACTAAAACTCCAAAGTGTCAAAACAGTAAGTGCAATTATTTTAATAATAATTTTTATTTTAAAGAATACAGGCTTGAGCTGGGCGGTAGTCCTAAATTTGTCTTTAACTTGCTCTGTGACCTTCTGCCAGTCACTCAACCTTTCTGTGATTCAATTTCCTTATGTGCAAATGGAAGAGAATAGTACCGCTTTCTCTGCATCATGAGATTGTCAGGCAAAATCACCAGAGACAATGGCTGTGGAAATCCTTTGAAATGTAGGAAGTGCTGAGCTCATGAAACACAATCCCCTGGAAAATGAAAATACAGCAGGCAAGAAAGCAGGAACAGGCAAAAGCTGTTCAGAGGGCATTTGGGATTTCAGGGAGAACTGGAGACCGGAGTTCTGCCTGGGCACAGCCATGCGAGGACCCTTGGGGAGGCAGGCACCACCCTTCCACGAGTGGAGGAAAGAGCGCATGGCCACGGAGGCTCCCGCCAGCAGCGGGTGGGTGTGTGGAAAAGGCCAAGATGAAGGAGGCAGCTTTCCAGGCAGGCAGATGTCCACACCCCAGGCTGGATGGAGAGAGCAGAGCCGAGAAAACAAGGTGAGACTCTGCAACAAACAGTTAAATGAATGAATGAGAGTCATATTATCAAAATGAGGCATCTCCCAAAATATCATTGGAACGAAACAACAACACAACCTAGGTTACAGAAGAATATGTACAAAGGTACCATTTATATAAAGTCTAAAAACATATAAAAGTTCGACTATGGTGGCTGAAGGATCGCTTGAACCCAGGAGTTTGAATCCAATCAGGGCAGCATAGTGAGATTTAGTCTTTAGAATAAATAAACACATGTAAAACAACATTTCATATTATATAGCTGCATATATGTAGCCAAAGTATAGACATAGTTAACAAATAACTTGTGTGCCACTTATAATGTGCTGGACGCTATCCCATTTATGTCCAAACACAGTCACATTTTGAGGTACTGGAGGTTAGAAGTTCAACATATGAATGTTAGGGGTACATAACTCAGCCTATAGCAGTGGCCAAATAATAAGATGTGAGACTGTGAGTGGCAAGTATATGAGCATTTGAAACATTAATATCTACACTTCTTTGAATGCATGAAATATTTTATAATAAAGCGAGTGTGCATCACTATGATACTGTGTTCTCAATAATAATAATAATAAAGCAACACTGGACGGGAAGTCACAGGGAATCCAAGAGGAACAGTGTGGCCACGCACAGCCCCTCTGCAATCTGGATGAGGGGTCTCACCCTTGGCTGCATATTAAAGCCCTTGAAAGACGTAGAGACTTTCTGAAGTTTGAGTCCCACCCAAGACCAATTTAAATCAGAATCTTGGAGGGGAGCCCAGGTATTGGCAGGGTAACAAGTTCCCCAGGGAGCTGTAACATGCAGCGAGGGCTGAGACCCACTGCTCTAAGTCAGCAGCAGGATCACCTGGGGGCCTTGTTAAAACTCAGATTACTGGGCGGCGCCTGTGGCTCAAAGAAGTAGGGCACCGGCCCCATATGCCAGAGGTGGCGGGTTCAAACCCAGCCCTGGCCAAAAAAATGGGAAAAAAACAAAACAAACAACAAAAAAAAAAACTCAGATTGCTGGGCCCCACCCCAGAGCTTCCTAGTCAATAGGTTTTCTTTCCCAACCAGTTCCCTGGTGACGCAGATAGTCCAAGAACCATGCTTTGAGGACTCTGCTCTGAGTGGCTACACACTCACAACCTGCAGGCCAAAAACTGTTCTTTAGTGAGCACGGGGGTTTTGTAAAAGTTCAAACATGAGTACCTAAAGCCAGGTCACATCTCCTCTTTGCCACAGTCCTCACTGCTCCCTACTGTCTCTTTAGGGCCCCTCACTCACTTATGTTCCTTGCTTGGCCTTGATGATGTTTGAATGTGCTGCCTAGGAAAATTCACAGAATGCTGGAACTAAAGAGGACGTTTGAAATCTTTCAACCCAATTTCCTCATGGCATGTGAAGAAACTGTACAGAATGCAGTTAATTGCCCAAAGGCTTTAATAACAAACTTATGAAGAAGGTGACATCCGTAAGACCATTCTCTTACTAAAAATGGCGGTTCAAGACCAAGTGTCATGTTAGTCAATGGCACCAATTCATATCATTTTAACTCTGTTATATCAGGTACTGGGAGGGAAAATGGCTTCCTTACACTTTTCTAGGTTCTTTAGCTGGGCTACAAATTTAACTGACATAAGACAGATTAACAGGAGAAAAAACATTTTAATCATGTGTGTATACATGGGAGTCCCACAAGACATGAGACTTGAAGAAAGGTCAGAGGACTGAGCTAACAGAAAAGGGTTGGGGGGTGGCGCCTGTGGCTCAAAGGAGTAGGGCACTGGCCCCATATGCTGGAGGTGGTGGGTTCAAACCCAGCCCCAGCCAAAAACTAAAAAAAAAAAAAAGAAGAAAAAGAAAGGGATTGGGGTTTGGTGGTGGTGGGGCTTTCACACAAGTTATGGGAGGGTGATGAGAGGAAATGTGTTATGTAGATGAAAAAAAATTCTCTGTAGTCTCTCAGTGGTGAGCTCCTATATTCCCAGTTTCCCTGGAGGCTGAAGGAGGAGGATTGGTTGAGGCCAGAAGTTGAACGTCTGCAGTGGGCTATGATCATGCCTGTGACTAGCCACTGCACTCCAGCCTGGGCAACATAGCAAGACCCTTTCTCTAAAAAGAAGAATTTCTCGGGTACTAAAAGTTGTCTGGAGCAGCCCTCTTCCTGATCCAGACACTTTGCTGATGTGGATTTCCTTTATAGATGTAAATTTCTCTTACAAGAGGACAGCTTTTCGGAGGCACTCCAGTGCCTGCAGTTTCTCAGAATAACCAGCTCAAAATACACCAAAGAAGTATATTTTGGGGTTGGGTATTCTGCTCTCCCATACTCATATTTTGGGTGGATGTCCTGGGCTGCAAGACAGAATTGAATTCAATAATCAAAAGAATTAATACAATTAACATGTTTTTGCCCAGTTCTGCCCCTTACCAGGGTGTGACCCTGACCAGAGGACTTACCCTTGACTTGACTTGACTTGTCTCACTTGCAAAACTTCCTCACCTCCATTAGAAATACTGCTGGCATATGTGAAACTTAGTAAATGTGGAATGTAAATGTCTTAACACAATAACTAAGAAAATGCCAGGAAGGCTATGTTAACCATTGTGATTAAAATGTGTCAAAAGGTCTATGAAACTAGTGTATGGTGCCCCATGATCGCATTAATGTACACAGCTATGATTTAATTAAAAAAAAAAAAGACACAGACGGAATAAGAGGAAGGGAAAGGGCTGATGAATCACTAGCAAGGGGACCCCAGGTACGGATTCCCTTATGAATGCCATCTCTAACTGGGACACTGTGTTCATAGAAAGAACACCTGCTAGGAATGAACAAAAACGAACAATTAAGTTTATCATGTGCCTCCTAGTATATCTGAGAATCTGTGATGCCAGAGGCTTACATCCTTTAATTCTTATAATGGCCACATGATAGAAATAGTATTCCCATTTTTACATATGGGGAAATTGAGATTTAGTTTGTATTAGTTTTTTGGGATTAATCTCTGTCTAATCACAAGATCTGTGTTCTTTTTATTTTCTTGATAACTTGGAACTCACTCCCTATAATCTTGAAATATAAGCCATATATGTATCATGTTGTGTAGCTGCCTGGAAAATAAAAAAAAAAAAAGTTACCCCCCAAAAATAAAAATAAAATTGTAAAAAATAAAATAAATGAAATGAGGCCCACTCATAGACAGAAGACATCATCTTTACTTAAAGTCAACTGATAATATAAGTAAACCACTTCTAGTACCAACTGAAGAAATGGTGAGGTTCATAAATTTGGAAAGGAGAGCTTTATTTCTTATAAAGGGTTGCAGCCTGCAGGTGGCCACTGCAACAGGCTGGGAAGCAGAGCCTCTGGCCAGAAGCTAGAAACGCATGTTTTAAAGGAGAGGCAATGGGAACAGGCATTTTTGTTGAGTAAGACTGGCAAAATATATCTATTTAACAAGCTACAGGAGGAGTCATGAATCTTTATGGAAGGAGAAACATGTGTATGCAGAATTGAGGTCTATGCCCTTTATGGGGGTCTGTGTTCAAAAGTTGGTGGCCCTGTGATGTCAAAAGGTGAAGCAGGGGACATAACAGTCCTTAATGCACATATTCCATAGACTGATTAAAACAACTGGCTGTGGGTCTCTTATCAGGAAAGAATGCTGGTCAGTTGTAGTGCCAAAACTACAATAGGGAGAAATAGATCATGAAATGGGTTTCTGCTTTAAAAAAAAAAAAAAAAGGAAAGAAAGAAAAGAGAAAAAAAAGGAAAAGAAAAACCGATGGAGGTGGGTATAATGAGGCGTATCCGACCTCCCAGACCATTATGATTAGCACTCAGTTTTAAGATTTCTCTGAGGTCTACTTGGCAAGAATGTCTCCATTCTGTCAGCAGAAGAGCTTAGGATTTTACTTTAGTTCACTCTACAAAACACCTTCATAGCAAAACTACATTAGTATTTGAATGAATAGCTGGTTATTACAGCCTCGCCAAGTTAACACATAAAATTGATCATACATGGCTTTTCCTCCAAAGGCGCTGAGACCTTGTGGTATGCAGCCTCTGGAATCCAAGTAAAAACCACAGCCTTTCTAATTTGAGTCATCACAGAACAAAATTCAAGGCTGTTAGAGAAACTACAAATTAAAAAGGAAAATCTAAGAATGGAGAGGACCAAAAACGGATAAGCCCCCAAATCTGTAGATAACCTCCACTCAAATCCTTGGCCGACTCATGAGCTGGGCATGCATAGAGGAAGTTTCAGAGTCCAACAGGAAACGAGAGCTGGAAGGCACGGACGAAGAAGATAATTCAGCTGCTGACCCCCGCAGTGAAGACAGAATCTGGAATTTGGATCCCACTAAATTGGAAGTACTTAAAAATACCCAGGCTTATGTTGAAATCTCGTAATTATCAAAATCTCATAATTATCATATTTAGGAGTCAAGTCCACATCCCAGAATTAAGAGTGTCCTCCTAGGGCTGAACATAGTTGTCCTAACAAAGCCTAAAATCAAACCTCCAAAAGCTTAAGTTGAATTTCCAGTAATTTAGCTGCCTACAAGAGTAAAAGTAATTATTTTTCAGTAAAACATAAAAGATCCACAGTCTCTACAATATAACACTCACAGTCTCCAAATATCATTTTAAAAATATCAGACATGAAAAAGGAAATAAGACCCAATGTTATAAGAGGTAAGTAGATAGCAAGAACTTTAAAACTACTTTGGTTCAAGAATTCTTTTTAAAAAAGATGAATATAATGAATGAATAGATAGGGAAATGCATCAAAGTGATGGTAACTATAAAAAAGAATAAAATGCCACGGTAACTAGGAAAATGCCAGGAAGGCTATGTTGACTATTGGGATGAAAATGTGTCAAATGGTCTATGAAGCTAGTATATGATGCCCCATGATCATATCAATGTAC
>CAUYPK010132170.1:0-55060 GCA_963574355.1 Loris lydekkerianus
GGGCTCATCTTCGAGGCTAAAATTTCCAGAACGAAATTTTGCAAACCAACGTCGAACAGTGCATTCATTAACACTATCATTGCCAAATGCCTGGTTAATTTTTCGGGCTGTTTTGGCAGCGCTTTGGTTCAATTTGAATTCGTAGAGAAAAATTAGCCGAAAATGGCTTAATGACATCATATAGTAATAGGCTGAAAAGAATTAAAAAAATTAAAAGTAGAAAAAAATGAACAGCATCAATGTATAGAGTACAAAATTCTCCATCGATCAGTATACACCACAACACAGTAGAATAAATATTTATTAAGATATGGAGCTACAAAAACACATGACATTAAAATGGACAAAACTTTTGAAACAACCTATACTTTTTCACCTTTGCAGTTTCTCAGACTGCACAGTTGAGTACTTGACTAAAACTGGGGATAATGTGTTTGGGATTGTGAACTAAAATAAAATCTTAAAGCTCCCCCTAAGCAGATGGTTGACTGGACCTCGTTTTGCCAAGAGGATCCCTAAAACTGAGTTGATGACCATGAGAAATGAGATCATACAGGTCCCATCCTGCCTCCTCCCCTTCTTAGAGACCTCCTCTGTGAGTCCCTAACAGGCCTAAGGCAATACAAGACCAACCTTCTGGTCCTCAACATACATAACAAACCTCCTGAATCTGTCTGGTACTTTGTCTCTAATTAACAGACCTTAAACATTCCTTTTCTTTTTTTTAATTTTTTTTTTTTTATTTATTTATTAAATCATAGCTGTGTACATTGATATGATCATGGGGCATCATATACTAGCTTCATAAACCATTTGACACATTTTCATCCCAATATTCAACATAGCAACATTCCTTTTCAGTGACTCCTGGTCTTTTAGGCAAAGACTAACTCTTTCATCCAGTTGTCAGCTAAAGAATCTTTAAACCCACCTACTACCTGTAAGCATCACCCCCTTTCTAGATGTCCCACCTCTGGGGAATGTTTTCCACTTACTGATTTAGAACCTCACCTGTAATTCCTCTCTCCCTAAAATGTTTAAAAACCAAACTATAATCCCACCAAGAGTACACACGCTCTAGGCTTGTTGGGTGTGGTTCCTGGTCATGGTCCTCAAACTTGGCTCAGAATAAACCTCCTTAAATTATGTTACTGAATATGGCTTCCTTTTTGTCCACAGGATGCATCCCTTGCAGCAGAGAGAAGTCTTTCATCTTGTTTCACTTTGGGAAAGGGCTCTGCTCTATAACTTTCATGCCTCCAGGCTTTGTACTGGTTCTGACAGTGTACTTTTCCTTCCAGTTTAATTGGGTTGCCCATGAGTGTCCCCTTCCTGTGTGAACAATATTCCCTCCCCCTGTTTGTCAGCACTAAGCCCTCTAGTGCCTAGTTCACTCACTTGGAGGGAATTGTATGCCTGGTAATAGGGAGGGCTGGTCTTGGTCTGTGCCTATTTTGTGGGGTCCTTTTAGCATCATGGTATAGCCCTAGACATGCTTACATACTAACAGATATCGGTCACCTTGAGGCATTCCTTCTATGTCTTCCCTGAGCAGAAGACTGTTTAAATACTTACAAGCCTAGATTTATGAGGCCTTACTCTTTCACCTTCAAGCCAATTCTTTTCTCCATCCCAGGAAGTGCCTTCCTTATGGTGGCTGGTCTCTCAGCTACTGGTGCTAGTACTGGTCCAAATGACCAAATCATTATACCAACAGATCCTTGTCCTGATACTTAAAAAGCAAGAGGCTGTTTGGTTAGTTTTGCAGCACAGCTCCATATTCCCATGAATCAGAAAGGAGATATTTCAACCAGTTCTTTGCCTGAAAGGCCTGGGCTGTTACCTGGGGAACCTATCTCTAACAGACCCCTGGGGGTATGACCTCTTCCCTTTCCCTCTTTTGTTCCCCATCTAGATGGCCTGGGCCACTACTTGGGAACACCCAGCTCTAACCTACCCCAGATGATACAGTACCCTCCCTTCTCCCTCCTTTATTCCTTGACCAGATGGCCTGGGTCATTACTTGGGGACACTCAGCTCTACCATACCCCAGCTGGCAAAGTATCTTCCTCCCCACCTTTTTTGCTTGCACACTTACTTTCTAGGTGGGTGCACAGGGATCAAAAATCCTTCTGAATACACTTTTGGGGGCATTCTCTCAAACTGAGACAAGTTTGACTCAGACACCTAGAAGAAGAAATAGTTAATTTTCTGCACAACCACCTTGCCCAGTATCAGACAGCAGAGGACAGTGGCTATGACACAGGACTCTGAATCACCCAGTTCAATCTTACAGTTGAACCTCCTTTGCAAAAGTGGGATAAAATACTACATGTGTAGGCTTTCTTTAATTTACAGGAAAATCACTGGCAGTGTAAAGCATGTCTGGGGCTAAGTAAGACTATGATGCTGAGAGATCATCCTCAGATATTCCCTGCTCTAAGTTGCCCCATACTCAGGCCTGAAAGAGGCCTCAACAGGGGGTGAAGGGATGCTATCTCTGCTCCTGCCTTTGGTGGAAATAGCAGGGGTGTTCAGACCAACCCTGGGCCATAACTCTTTAGTTCAGTAGCATTTAAACAAACAAAACCAGATCTGGAGAGCTATCCAAGTACCCTGAATAGTATGTAGAGCCATTCTATCATTCTTTTCTAGCCCTTGATTTGACTTAGAAAGATATACATATTATTCTAACTGAATGATTTTGAGAAATCCAGAATGTTAATGGAGCCATGAAAATTTGCTACTGGATTACATCTTTCAAATGCTAAAGAGCTATTGGGCAAGATAGCAATGCCTAGACTGAGCCTGGGTGGCATAATAATTCCTCAGAAGAGAAGTGAGAGAGAGAACACTTTTTAGTACACGTCAAGGCCACCAGGCAAAAGGCTGTCGACTACTCTAAGGGCTCTGCTTTAATCCAGGGGCCTGTGGAAAACCCCACAGCCTTCCTGGGCCGGCTCCAGGAGGCAATAAACATACGACTCTCAATCTTAACTCCTATGAGGGACAGATGATATAAAAGGACAAGTTTTTGACCCAAGCAGCACCAGGTATTAGGAAAAAGCTCTGGAAGCTTATTGAGGACCCTACCACCTCCATGGATGACTTGGTGGCTGCCACTAATTCTGTTTTCTATAACATAATTTCTGAGCTCAAGTCTCAGGCTCAGGAGAAGGAACAGAGGAAAGATGGTGGGCATGTCCACTTAAAGCCAGCATTGACACCACATTTGAAACACTTTCCAAGACACCCACCAAAGGAAGGGCTCTCTGGTCTCTCATCTAACAAAGCAAAGGTCACTGGGCCAAAGACTGTCCCAACAAGGACAAGAAGCCCAAGGACCCTTGTTACTACTGCCCCCAAATAAGTCACGGGGTCCCACTCTGTCCTATGGAATCTTCTCAGGAAGATAGTCAGTCTCCAGGCTGAATTATGGTACAGCAGTGAGGGACACCCATCAGCCGGTGGCAGATGACTATCACCGGACTTGGAGCCAAAGGTAACCTTCTGGTGGCAGCTAGGCCAGTAAATTTTCTTCTTAGGACTGTGGCTGCCTACCCTGTCCTCCTCACCCACTCTGGACCTCTGAGCACTCAATCCTGTGTGGTCACGGGTGTCTCTAGGATCTCTACCAAATAGTTCTTTACTTTCTCTGTGCTTTGGGAGGAAGCAATCATTGAATATTCATTTCTGGCGATTCTTATCTGTCCTATTAACCTGCAAGGTTGCAACTTATTTTCTAAACTGCCAGCACAGGTCTTGTCCTAAATTCTACCCTTAGGAGGAACTCAGCCTTCTGGAGTTCTTTTGCTGATTATTTCTCATCTGGATCAACTGTTGCTTATTTTGGGATTTACTTCTTTTTACAAGGGACTTTTTGGTTCACCTCTCTCCTAGAGATGTGTTTGTAGTATATATTGGGAGAGAACCTCTGACTTTGTTTCTGGGTGCTTTGATTGTGATCTGGGTTTTAGATGGAAGCCTTTGTTATAGTTGTCCTTTGTGTGGTGTTTTCACAGTTTCTTGTTATTTTTAGGCTGTAGCAGTGGTGAGCTATGTGTGTGGGCAGACTCCCTTTCTCATTGAGAAGGGATGGAAGTATTTGAAATTCTTTTTCTTTCCCTGTTCCTGTGCACCTCTTGGCTGTGAAAGAAGTATATTGGCATGCCCCATTTAATCTCTGAGCCAGTAGGTGGTACCTGTGGGTGAGAATCCATCTCACCTGTAAGATCAAGTCAGAAAAGGGCTGTGCAGGTTGCCCTCCCTGCCAGTAGGTGGTGCTTGCCAGAGGAACAAGCTGCAGTGTTCTTTTTTGAGACCTGTCCCCGGACAGACTCTCAGTTGTAGGACTGGAATGTCCGAGGTGGTGAGTGGGTCCTGGAATTTCTACATGTGTCTCCATTTTTTTTTTTTTTTTAATTTTTCTTTTATTTGTTCATTTGTTTGTTTATTTAGAGGCAGAGTCTCACTGTGTCACCCTGGCTAGAGTGCTGTGTTGTCATAGCTCACAACCTCAAACTCTTTATCTCAAGTGATCCTCATGCCTCAGCCTCCCAACTAGGTAGAACTATAGGCACCTGGCACAAGGCCCTGCTAATTTTTTTATTTTTAGTACACATGGGGATCTCACTCTTGCTCAGGCTGGTCTCAAACTCCTGAGCTCAAGTAATCTTCCCGCATCCGCCTCCTGGAGTGTGAGCAGGTCTTTATTCTCTGCCCACTCGAGATAAGTCGGGCAGCTAGGCTGGAAGGAGTTGGGTTGGGTGAGCTTGCCCTCAGGCTCCACAACAGCTTATTAGGTAGCTGTTTCACAGGGTTGAAAGGTCTGCTCCCAGATTCTGGGGTAAGCTGTTAAGAAGGGACGTAAATGGCCCCACCCAACCAGAAAGTTCTCTTGTTGAGATGGGGCTGTTTGAGATTCACAGTCTGAGAAGACTCTCAAATCTTTGAGAAATCTTTGAGACTTTGCGTCTTTGAGAAAAATCTCAAATCTCCTTCAGCCTGCTTCCTAAGGTTGCAAGCTGGGCACCCTGTGTCCAATCTAGTCCCTCAGTGGAAACGCATGACTCTCCCTCACGGAGTTTCAACCCTCAGCACCTGCCTGGTGGAGAGGGACAGCTGCGTGCTGGACTCTCACCCCAATCTTCTCTCGCAGTTAGACTGCATTGGAGAAGAGTTGCAGCTCATATTTAGGTCAAGCTCCTGCACATGCAAGCCTGGTTGTTGGACCACTGGGGCTGGACTGTTTCTCTCTAGTGGACTGCTGTGATCCAACACGGTGATTTTCCTGTGGGTAGGTGAGAGAGGAGGAATGAGCACCCTCCTGCTCACTGCATATTGGTACCCCACATCCCTCTCCCATTACCTTTATTCACATGGGCCTCCTCTCCCCCTGAGTGCAGCGCCCTGTGTCCCCAGGAGCCCTCTCTAATTTGGAGGGTAGGGTTCTAGCTCACCTGTTTGACCTGCAAGTATATGTATATGACTCCTCAAAATGCAACCAGTTAGGGAGCTCCCAAATCAGACATCTCAGGTTTACCACACACCCAAGTGAAAAATCATGGGACCTCCTCTCCATGAGGACCTCAGCCTGTAGCCCAGTCACGCTGCATTCTCCACTGTAGTGGTTGAGATAGGGGCAGGGAAGGAAGTAGCTGAGTGAAAGAAAGCTGGCTCTCTAGTCTTACATGCACTCTCCTTAGAGAGGAGCCCAATAAGTTAAGACCAAGCGCCGGAATCAGGCAAGTTCTCCCCACTATTTCATGTTGCCACCATTCCTGGACTTAGAGGAATTGAATAGCTTCCAGGAAACTTGGTACCCTTCTGGACTCTGAAGGCTTACAGGGAGAGAAAGAGGTCCTCTCCAACTCTTGCTGAGCTTTGAGCCTCCCTGCGTTTGATCCCCATCAATATTGTTTTTCTTTTATCTTCTGCCATCTCTGCTTTGCAATTTTTCCTGACAAGGTCCCTGTCAGGATCTGGCACCTGTCTCTATGAACCATATCCTCTCCCTTATCTGAGATGAATTCTTCCCACTGTATGATCCAGTAAGCAATACTTTTTTTTTTTTTTTTGCAGTTTTTGGCTGAGGCCAGTCTTGAACACGCCACCTGCAGTATATGGGGCTAGCGCCCTACTCCTTGAGCCACAGGTGCCGCCCCCAGTAAGCAATATCTTTAGTCCACTGTGACATTTATAAAGCCACTTCCCCCAACACACTAGCTAATTTCAATTTAAGTCTTTTCAAATGTAATTCTTGCCAGCAAACAGAGCTGGCACTTGACTCATCCCTCTCATCTGAATTCCCACCTTCCTTACAGATTCAGAAATGCATTTATAAGGGATGGAAGTGTCTTTCTGCAGCCTCCGTTATTTCTTGAAAGATCATATTTCATGATACTTTCCTGCTTTTTAAAATCCACTTTATATTTAGTGTCTCTTCCAAAATTCTCTAATTTCTTTTTCTAATCATTTTCAACTGCCTGCACATTTATTCCCCAGATTGGGGGAGTGTTACACATGTAATATCTTTATGTAAAATCCTGAACTAAAACTCAATCCTATCAGGAACAAGAAATTATTTCAATTGAATATTTGACTAAAATGACTCTTCACGTGATTGAAAAGTTTAAACTTGTGGTTTTAAACAGACAAAATCAGGATGCCTAACACATTTAAGTTTAAATGCAAGAAAATATTTTTCATCATCGAGTTAGCCTCATGTTGTATATACCAACCTTCTTTAATAAATGTTCTTGAGGTTTTGCTATTTAAGCTATTTTCATTATTTTTATTTCCTGATTCAGATAATATCCATCAAAAGCAGGTGGGATTTTGAAATATAAAGCTTATGAGAATATAACAGTATAAGAACGTGCCCCCAAACAATATTTATTATATACGTTTTTTAGCAACTTTATAGATTTTCAATAAACCTTTTGATAAGTCTCAATTTTAGGGAAAGTCTCAAATTATTACTATCTAAAATAAAAGTACAAACCCTAGCTCAGATTATTTGAACGAAATTATGAACAGGTGCTTTGTAACACAATTTTATTAAGTGTTTAATCAATGCATTATTAAAACAGAACAGTTTGTAATGCCACCTAGTGGATTTCTAAGTGAAAAACGCCCCTTGAGTATAACTGGTACATAATATGAAACATATGCATAAAGAATACTAACTCAATCTTCACACATATTCACACAGTCTTCCCTCTTTCTTTCTGTCTCTCTCTTAAGCATTTACCTCAATATGTAAGGTATTTACCTGGAGCATTAAATCATTAACCCTTTAAAAGTACTATATTGCAAGAGAAAAAGAAGAAAATAGATTTCTTAGAAATTTCTCTTTAAGTTTATTATAGGCATAGAAGGTTATAATTGAATTTCAGAACCAATGGGTAAATAGTTGTCACAATTAATTATAAAAAATGCATGTAGAGATTAAAATAATGTAATAGCAATATACATATTTATTTATAGCGCAAATTAAGTCTTTATCAGTTAAACCTTTAATTCTTAGCTCCACGTGAAAGAGTCTGGATAAGTATAAAAGTGAGATTTATAAACCTGGCCAGGCATCAAAAATCTTCTGATTAGAAGTTTCCAGGGATGAGGTCCAAGAATATGTATCTCGGCAAAGCTCTGCAAGTTATTATGATACATAATAATGGCTGATAATGCTGCAGTAAATCATTATCTAAACTCAGAGACTAGTCTCCAGATTTTCCAAAATTAGAAAACAAAACATAATGCAGAATATTGTCTTAATGTGGTTTATTTTGGGGTTGGATATGTATTAAGCATGGCAATTTTCTTTAGTTCCACTTCTATGTCATTTTTTAATACTGATTTACTCTAATATTTTCTGTCTCTTCTCTTTCCCTATCCTTGAAATATATCTTGGCCACCTAATTTGCTTTCATGTTTCTAATACCATGTATATACTGATTTCTTCAAAGTTTAGAAAACAAACCCACATCTACTTCTATATCTTGCCTCCCAAAGAACTTTCTTTTTCTTTCTTTCTTTTTTTTTTTTTTTTGAGACAGAGTCTCAATCTGTCACCCTGGGTAAAGTGCTGTGGTGTCACAGCTCACAGCAACCTCAATCTCTTGGGCTTAAGCGATTCTCTTGCCTCAGCCTCCCAAGTAGATGAGACTATAGGCGCCCACCACAACGCCCGGCCATTTTTTGTTGCAGTTGTCATTGTTGCCTTAGGTGGCCCAGGCTGGGTTCAAACCCGCCAGCCTCAGTGGATGTGGCCAGCACCCTACCCCCTGAGCTACGGGTGCTGCCCCCAAAAAATTGCTTTCTGAATATCCCCAGTGGGTCAAACCAGTCTCAGTGTGTCCTAGAAAGCTAAAATAATCCTATTCTATCTCTAACCCCCAGTGAAAACCACATTTTTTTTTTGCCTTTTCTACAGTAGATAATGTAACCAGCATCCACAGAGGTGAACCAAAAACAAAGACTCAAATGTGACTTGCACATTTATTGATCTCTCACAGCCTTAAAGTTTTTAAATCTCCTTAATTGTACTTTTTCAGTTTAAATCCTAATTCTTTTTCTCCGTATTGTGACTACCTTAGCTTAGGCCTTTGAAATGTCTCTCTCTGGAGAGGGGTGGGGCCTTGGTGTGTGCCACACCTTTTGGGGGCAAGACATGATTGCAAGAGGGACTTTGCCTAACAAATGCAATCAGTGTAACCTGGTTTCTTTTACCCTCAATGAATCCCTAACAATAAAAAAAAAAAAAAAAAAAAGTCTCTGAACTTGGAGCCAATTGTTCTTTTTTAATAGATCTCTTCCCTTTACTCCATAGAGTGATACCAATGTGCTCATTCTGGAACATAACATTTTGAGCTGCTATTGTTCTCCTTAAAATCCTTAAATGGCTTTCAAGATCAATTATTTCCATTTTCACAGGAGTATTTTTGCAAAGCTCTTCAGGGATCTACCTGTCCTAGAATCACTGAACTTGTAAAAATATAGGTTCTGTGGTCTATTCCCAGATTGTGAGGTGGGAGGATGCTTTAAAAGAACACTCACTGAAGAATGACTGGATGCTGAAAGGCATACTTTTTGAGGCATTTCAGGTATTATAAAAATTGGGAGTTTTTCAAGAACACTCCTCCTAAATAAAAATTTAAATAAAAAAGTTGATGCCAGATCTAGGCCAGGAGAATTTTTCCAGAGTTTGATTAACCTGAACATCACCCATATTGAGTTTATGAGATTTGGGTCAGATTCTGAACTTGATATTCTTGAATCATGACTAGAAACTGGAGGATAGCTAAAGGGCACCCATATCAGTTCTCTCTCCTATTAGATTTCTAGTTGAAACATGTGCAAACCTTTGGACCAAAATCATGCCCGCTTACTTTCACAGGGGTCTGCTAGATGAAGATATAATACAGTAAAATATTGCCTGATACATTACAAGGCAAGTATTTATGCTTAAAATCATAGAAAATTAAATAAATATATGTATGTGTATATATGGTAGAACTTCTGTTAAGTTGACCATCCAAGGGACTGTAACAACTGGTCTATATACAGTGGTGATCAACAGAAGGAACTGGGTCTACTGTGGTGATGCAAAACAGTGATGCATGTATGATCTATGAAAATCAGGCCAACATAGAAGGTGGTCAATGTAGGGAGATGATCAACCATGGGGGTTCTACTCTATATATACACATTCAGTTATTGAAATTGATTTAAAAAAATAGTAAGCAAAATATATGTATTATTAGTAGAGAGTTTTGAAACTAATTTGGAAAAATATAATTCTAAAAATATAATTTTGAGATATAAAAGGTCAAACAGCCAGGTAAAAGGGCAAATATAGCTACAGAAAGAAATAAAGAACTAGAGTATATATTCAAAAAATATGATCAATAGAGTAACAAAGAGATAGAAAGTACAAAATATGATAAAAAAAGATTTTTTTAAAGGATGAAAGTTTTAATATCTGATGAGGTTCCCAGAAAAAAAAAAAAAAAATGAGAAAATGAAAGAAAGCAAAAATTTTAAGTGATAATTGCTGAATAATTTAAATGACTAAAGTAAAATTTGAATATGGTGATCCAGGAAGAAAAGCATAAAAAGTAGAACAAAGCAATATAAAATGTATAATCATACTTAGGGAGATCACGATTCTGTATGTTAAGGCAATGTAACCTTTCTTACACCTTCATGACAAAGTACTTCATATCAGGTAAAACTGGTTCATTATTCTTTACTAAATGTTGCCTCATGAATTAAAAACTACAAAATAATGGAGAGTTATAAAACAATATAACCTAGTGTGAGTATATTAATATTAAGTATAGATGATTTATATTAACTGTTATAGGTAATTCTATGTTATTCAAGTGTGGATAATTAGATCTGTCAGGAAAATACAGCAGCTGACATAACAACTCTCAGACATTAATGACTACAAGAATTGGCATTTAATTTTTCTTTATGCTCAATGTCTATTTTGTGTTAGCTGTGGGTTCTTCCCCCTGTGGGAATTATTATCCTCCCTATGGGAATCCAACCAGTAGTGCCATTACCTGGGCCACTGGCAGAAGCCACAGAGAAGGAAAAGAGTGTGGGAAGACACTGGCTCTGGAAATTTTCACATAGGAGGGACACACCTTCTTTCCACTCATATTTTATTAGCCAAAGCAGATCACATGACCACTGATGAGCTAAATTTAAGTGGAAGACAACAGAAATATAACCAAGAGTGTTGGAAAGAAGAGATTTTTGGAACGCTAGTGACTTGTTTAATGTATACCAAAATCTACTTATTTGGCTTATGGAAGAAGTAGAAATTTGGAGCATTTGAAATATAACTATAATTACAATCAAACAAATTGTCAAAGTTTTTATCCCCCTATCTTTCTTTGTCACTCCCATTTCATCGAAGTGCAAAGGAAATTGATTTACAAATCTATGTCTTTCTAGAACTAGATGCCAAGCCCTCATTACAATGTGAGAGTTGAAGAAAGCATTTCCATGAATACCACCCACTTGCTATGTCCCTAAACAGATGGGGTCTATTTATTTATTAAAGTAGAATAAGATAAACCTGTATTATCAGTATTATATAAATCCCAAAGAAGAAAGAAAGAATCATAGAACAGACCTTTTGAAAAGTTAAATAAATGAAAAAATAATAACTTAGACCAGTAAGTCATACTGGAACAAGACAATTCTTAAAATGGTGAGAGCAATTTTGAATCCAACCCAATATAAACAAAGCTTCAGGGGAATTGTCTGAAAAGGATGAGAGTGATGTGTTCCTGTTTCCTTGTCCTATTTCAGGGCAGAAATGGTCAGCCAGAAAAAATATTGTTAATTCAAACACTAAATGTCACTGTTAAATACAGCGTGGCCTGGTATATGCAAAAAATAGAAACAATTTTTAGTATTTGAGGATAGCAAGTTTAACTCTATCTTGTCAACCTCACAATTTATAATTTCCTGTATATGTTTAATTAAAGTTAGTCATTTTTAATATATTAGGAATTTATTAGAAGCAAATTTTCAATGTGGAATAATTTAAAAAATAGAAAGACTTAGCTGCAATTTTACCTTTTTTTGAATAATGTATTGTTGTTAAATGACAGATCCTATGAAGAACTTCAGTAAGAGGCAAATTAATCACTTGTTTCTTTAAAATTTATGTAAATATATTATGCCTGTTTTGTGTTCTAAAATAGATAAGCTTAATTCGATAAAATGATACATGTCTATCTTCATTTAAGTGTACCCTTCAATTCAATGATTAATAAAGAATACTTCAATTTCTTTTGTGTAGTTGTCATTGGTAATGATTATAAACATAATTAGCCAGTAACTAATAACAAGGTGACATAATTTTCAGATCATTATATTTCTAAAAATAAACCTATCAAAACTAATTCAATTTTGAAATTTTTAAAAGGAAAGTATATTTACTCTTTGCTTTCCTCACCAAATTTCTAATAATTGTTTCACTTGGCACCCAGTGTATTTTGAGATTAATAGCTATTTAGAGTTAACTGCTTTTATATTATTTTTGGGCATCAAAATATGTATGACTATAAATATTGTCTAATCTCCATTCTTGAAGAAACTTAATATATACTTGTGTAATGAATGAATGAGTTATCAAACAAAAGAAATAAATGTCCCAGACATTGGGGATTTGTTATTGTTTATTGGTCAGGACACACATACTAATCAAACAAGCCAAAGTCATATTGCTATTGATGAGAATTATCAGAAAGGTATGGATGGGGATATTTCCTGAAAGCTTGGGAAGGACAGGCATGTTCTGAACTGTACCAGGCATCATTCTCTCATCTTACTGTTTTTAGGTTTTGCTTGTGAACTTCATGTTTGCCACATTTCCCTCCATCAGTAGTCATAAGTAACTTCTAAAACTCATGTATCAAAATTAATAGCAACAGAGAAGGACTCATCTGTTCTTTGTTATAGCTTGGGAAATCAAGTTGAAGTTTCTCACTGGCTAAATTTGATTCAAGTGCTCCTCTCTGAGCCCCTAAGAATAGTCACAGATATGTGACTGATGTGACTGGTTCAGCTTGGGCCAGATAATGCTGCGTGTTGGGCTACAGAGTGACAGTGCTGTTAGCATTGAAAAATCTGCTTAGGTTCTAATAATATTTACTGGGGACAATTGCAGAAAAAGAGGCATCACACTGAATCAGGTTGTACTCAAAATTTCTCTCATTTTTTCAATATGCAATTCTACATTTGCTACATTTCCAAACATTTCTTGATGCTAGAAATAAAAAGTGCTATACTGCTCTTCTGGAAAAGAACAAAGTGAATATAACTCCTTGGCCCATCTTTTGGGGCATAAATTGCCAATAAGTTTCAATTTTTTTTTTTTTTTTTTCCTATCCGATGTAGATGAATTAACAAGATCTTACACTAATGGTCTCCTCTCCCATTCGTGGCTTGTACTCAAGTCAGCCACATGAGTTAGCATACAATGTCCTCATACATAAAAGATACCTATCCAATTTCAAGCAAAATTAACCCAAGAAAAATATTTTCTTACCTTTCTCAGGACTTTTTTCTAATTTTCTGACTAAGCCAAAAAATAAACAAGAAAGATGATGAAAGATATTGAAATAAAAGACCTAGAGAAAGTTAGAGAATGATTGTGGGCTTCCCTCTCCCCCTTTTTAACAATTCATTACGAGAAGAAGGAATGTGGAAGCCTACAAGAAAAACAATTTTGGTTTTCTCCCCACTTGTGTGATGCACGTCATGAAATCCTCAGTGAATAATGCATACCAGAAGATCTAAATGTTTTAACTGTGTAAAATTAAGTGTGAAATAATAAATGTGACAGACTTCCAATTTGAATGTATTCCCCATGTACCCTTGTCCAAAAACCTGCTTTTGTTTCTAGTGGTTATCACAAGTATTAAGAAATATTGAGCTCTCTTTTTAAGGAAAAAAAAAAAAAAAAAAAAAAAAAAGGAAATTATTATTTCAATAGAAATGACTCCCGATTAGTAAATAATATTGTATATGTCTCCTGGTGATATACATATTGAACAATATCATTTAATTTTTTTCAAAAATTTTTTCAATATTCTATGCTCAAAATTGTGCACTGCTATTGTTTCTATTGTTGGAAACAACAGGTTTGCCTAGCCAGTCTAAGGAAAATGCATAATCTTTTTTTTTTTTTTTTGGGGGGGGGGCAGAGTATTAAGCTGTCGCCTTAGGTAGAGTACTGTGGCATCATAGCTCAGAGCAACCTCAAACTCTTGGGCTTAAATGATTCTCTTGCCTCAGCCTCCCAAGTAGCTGGGACTACAGGCGCCCACCACAACGCCCGGTTATTTATTTATTTATTTATTTATTGGTTGTAGTTGTCATTGTAGTATGGCAGGCCCAGGCTGAATGTGAACCCTCCAGCTCCAGTGTATGTGGCTGGCTCCCTAGCCGCTGAGCTACAGGCACCGAGCTAAAAATGCAAAATCCTTTAGCCAATGAACATCAATCCCCATGACCCCAACTCAACATGTAAATATTTTGAGTTATTAATTCCCAGGAAATTGAATAGTTAGTGCTTCAAAGAAAGGAATGTAGGCTAAAGAAAAATATTCTTTTTAAGACTGATTTGTTTTTTATCCCTAATGTAAGTTGCAACATAGAAGCATCTGCTGATATAAATTATTGAAAGTAAAATTAGACACTTTTTAAAATTACCAGATTTTAGAACAACTGAATTGAGGATCTATGATTTCTTTGGGCATTATATTTTCATATTACTTTGGAATTTTTTAAACAGTATTTCATATTGTTATTTTAGTTCATATTCCAAAAGCTGAGTAGCACTAAATTTCTAGAATTATGTTGTAAAAGTATGCTTTCATTTCTAAATAAAAATTCCTTTATGCTATTTGGTGTAAGTTTTCAAAGTTAGTGTTTCATCTCAAATTTCTAGAAAATTGTATATATATTATGTATTTATATTTATACATGTAAATATATATTTATTATTTATTATATTTGTATTATACATAATAAGTACATATATAAATTCATTATATATATTTATTTTTTTCTTTAGCAGAGCAGTCTATATGGGTTATAATTCATGGGGAGAATATGAATATAGGGGTCTGGGTGGGTATTAGTCTACCCTTAGCTTTGGAGTTCACCAATGCTGCAACAGTTTCTTTGCTCTAACTTTGATAACCTTTTCCTGTTAAATGAGAGAGTAATTATCCCTCAGATTTTCTGGGAGAAGCTCCTGATTACAGTACTGAACCTGAAAGAATCCAAGACAGTACTGGCTTAGAAATCACTTCATAATAATTATTCAATGATTTTGAATACTGTTGATATGACACCCTATAGTTAATAAATATTACATTTACTTTTTCAGTAACTATTTTGACAAATAAAAAATAAATTTAATTTTAAATTTAAATTTAACTATTATTCAGTGTACATTTCCAAGTTTTTAAAAAATTAATGTTTCTAGTTTGTTAGGCATTCATTATACTTGAGTAAGTTCTTATAATAGATATTATACTCTCAAAACTACATTTGTTGGTGTATAACAAAAAAAAATCCAAAACGAAATACAGACAGAAATGATTCAAAAACATAAATAATTATATAAGAGCAGAGCACCAGGAAGTGGTGATATTTTGAAACAGCAAACCTCGATAAATTATTGTTAATTCAAACACTAAATGTCACTGTTAAATACAGCGTGGCTAACCATAAATTACTGTAGCATTCAAATAGTGAGCATATAAAATATTTGAGGAAATACTTGCTAAGATGTTTCAAAATCTGCTGAAAATATAAATTGACAGATTCAAGAATCTCACAACTTAGTAGCATAGTGGTAAGTCAGTAGGAAAAATACCTCCAAAGCAAATTTACCTATTTTAATTTTTTTTAATTAATGAAGTATATATGGTATTTGAGGCTATGTGTCATATGGGACTAATTGTCAGCATACCCAAGTTAAGCAATCAGTTGTATTTTCTAATTTTGAAGAAAATGAAAACATTTTACAATTATTTAGTTTTGAGATGTTCAAGCTTTAACACATAACTGATATCAACCATTTTATATTTCTACAATAAGATGTTGATTTTTACTTGCTATTATTTTATCAGATGTAAACTTTTTCTCCCTCTCGTAATTAAGAGTTGAAAAACAATATAGTATCCTCAGCTTAATTTACATTTGAGTTCCAGAAGATTGTTTTTTCAAAATACAAAAAAAGAGTAGTCACTTCCCAAAGTGAGGGGGCTGTGACAGAATTGAATGAAAAGTACAGGTTTTTCCAACATTTACATAACACTGTGTTAGCTGGAGGTGCTTAGCAAAATGGTTGTAAATACATTAAGCAAATACCAATAGAACTAGTGGACCTGGAAAAATGCCCAAATGCCCATCATCTTGGATGCCTCCTTATTTTATTTATTTATTTATTTATTTATTTATTTATTATTTATTTATTTATTTGCTGTAGAGTAGCCAGCCGGCTCTAACCAGTCTTGATTTTAATACTACTTTGGCTACCTTGTGGTACCCTTTAGCTAATTATAACACTAAAATCCCCGTCTAACGAAAAGCTGCAATATCCTTAACAGAAAACACGGGTTGGACTATGATGGTCGTGCTGACGGAACTGCAGGCTCCTGATCTGTCTCACCGTGCCTAAGCAACCATACAAAGTGAAAGCTCCGCCTCGCTCCCTGGGAAGGGATTCAGGACAACACCACAGTGGGCAGGTGCAGGTACCCAGCATCTCCGGTGGAAGAAGTTCCTCTGCTGCCTGGGAACAAATGTCTTTTTAAATAATGGAAGGGTTGTGGGTAGAGTTAAGGTGATGGTCTGTAAGATGTCCAGAGATCAAGGAGAAGTCTTTATCGTAGAGAAGAGCAGGAAGGAGTCCGACCAGAAGGCAGCTCCCAGCAGCTTTATTTAACCTGATGGGTGTGGCTGGAGTGTGGGAGGGAGTTGCTGGGGAAGTTGTCTTCTGCAGAGGGACTGATCTTTGCACCAGGGGCTAATCTTTGGCGGCAGCCAGGGTTGGGGTGGAAACTGCTGTTCTGTTGTTTCCCAGGAACAGTGTCCTTGAAGCATTCCCGGAGTGTTGTAGGAGGGGCTTTGCGGTGCAGTTTGGTCTGTGGCCTTTTCCCTCCCATTGTCCTCCCACAATGGCTGTACTGTTGTTGGCCTCGTACCAGAAGTAGCTAGCCCACCAAGCTGGACTTAGGTCTTCGTTCTCTAGACTCAGTCTCAGTTTAGGGTTTAGGGGGAAGCATTTTCCATACTGTCCAGAAATTGTCCCAAAACAAAAGTGAAGTTAACTCACAATTCTAGGTCTGTAATTGTTATCAAACAAGAAGAAATCCACTTGGAAACATAACTGCCCCTCTCTGTCTGTCACCCATTGCCTTGGTCAGAGGAAGACTCTTCTGATATTTTACTAGAGAAAACTCCAAAGGCTATGTAAGTCTAAGAAATAATAAGCAAAGCTCTATTTAAATGTACTCTAAAACTAGATGGGTAGGAAATCTATAGCATTAACTAAATTGAGGGAAATATCTTGCAAAAAATAAGCAAGTGAGGTGATAGTTACGTTAATCAGTTTGATTTAAGCATTCCGCACTGTACATCAAATCATCACGTTGTACCCCATAAATATATACAGTTATGATTTAATAAAAAATTAAATTTAAAAAAGGGTTCTTTTTTTTCATTTTCCATCATTTTTGACTAACATTTATGATTACCTCCATCAAAATTCTATATATTAGTTGTGTTTCTATAAAGGAAAAAGAGAGGGAGTAATAAAAATAGATAACACTAATTAAGCTGAAATACGATTTTGTCAGCTCAAAGATGTCATTATTATCTGACTTGTTTAATATATAGTTAAGCATTTATTTGGAAGTGTGAGTGAACTAAACATTTCCTTCATAAAGCAAACTTTATAAGAATTATTTTCCAGTTCAATACATTCATTCTTAAACACAAGTTACATAACAGATACTCAATTATTATGACAAACTCTGTGGTGGCAAATAATATTTTTTTTAATATTTGCTAAAAGTCTCAGAATATAGAGCATTATAAGGGTCACATATAATGCCATAAGTGGACAGTGTTTTGGTGAGGGGGAGGTATCAGAATTTAAGTTTCTCCCTGATTTTGCTTCATTCTTAACATAATGAAACTTGTGAAAGGGGTAAGGACTCAGATGTTCTCAGGGAGTGTGTGCCTCATAGTCATTCAGTTCTGAAAATCAAGCTGCCTGGTAAACTGCTGTCTATCTTATAACTAACCCTTCATGTCTCCATGTGGAGGAATTCCCTACAATAACACTTCAGTGCTCTTTCCCTACCAGTTGTTCAATTCTCCCTACGCAGTGAAGGAGTAAAATTTCCCATTAGAGATTTAGCAAAATGGAGCCAGACACGCTTAGCTTAGTTCTTTCCTCTTTTAGAGTCAGGGGTTTCTTCATGCTATAAATTTTACAGGGTAACCTCAATAGAGGAAGTTTGTGGCTTTTCAACTATGTCTGTACCTGGGCAAATAAGTGTAATTCTTTGATGCAGCGCAAGCAAGTCACGTCTTCCATCTGGCTTTAGCTATAAATAAAGCTGATGTATTTCAATCTGTCTCACGGCTGCATCTAAGGCACACTTTCTCCTGTTGCATTGTTTGTATACATTTGTGAAGGCTCCTTTTTCATTCTATTGCATTTTTAATTTTTCTGTCTTTTTTTTTTTTTTTTTTTTTTAGAGACAGAGTCTCACTTTGTCATCCTCGGTAGAGTGCCGTGGCAACCTCCAGCTATTGGGCTTATGCATTTCTCTTGCCTCAGCCCTCTGAGTAACTGGGACAACAAGGACCCACCACAACGCCCTGCTATTTTGTTGTTGTTGTTGTTGCAGCTTGGCTGGGGCTGGGTTCGAACTCACCACACTTGGTATATGGGGCCAGCACCTTATTCAGTGAGCCACAGGTGCCGCCCTTTAATTTTTCCTTCTTTCACTAGGCTATCAGTTCTCTTATAGGAAAGGGATTTCAATTCCTATCAGTTCCCTTATAGGAAAGGAATGCCCTACTTTCATTGCTTAAAAGAGTTAAAAATAGGGAATAGGCAATAAATGTTTGTGGAGTAAATGGATGAAGAGTGCAGCAAGAATTCCATATGACGAAAGTTATCTTGGATACACATCACAAGTTCTAAAATAGAGGTCAAATAATATTTGATAGGCTTGCTGCTGTTCATTAGATTACAAACATGCAGGGGACAGATTAATTGTAACAACGACCCTAGCAGGGAGCCAACCTCAATCCTTAGCATATCAAACTTTACAGAATCAGGAATACTATTCCAGGCAATTCAACATCCTCAGAAACACACACAGGGTTTGTGTTTTCAGTTTCTTCAGTTGGTTAATTCATCTTGTGACTTGTGATTCTATTTTTTGTTCTTTTTACCTTTATCAAAATAAGACACAAAGGCATTTTAGTGAGGGTGAAAGACGGCAGGCCACTGGACACAGTGACAAAATAAAAGCTTTTCAATACCTGTATTTGTCATTCTTCTAGAGAATATTTCTTCCTGTTCAAAACAGCTGTTTAATTCCCCAGGTTTATCTCCACTTTGAAAAAAAAAAAAAAAAGAAAGAAAAACAGATGTATACACACACTCACACACATATATATATATATCAGTACTGTTTTAGAAATGTTTTTTAAGATTAAAATCTAGGAAGCAGAAATTTAGAATGATCAATATTAAGAAAATAAAAATGCATTACTGGGAATAGGGAATGCTAATAAAAGATTATTAATATTTATTTACTAAAGTATTAGCTTATGAAGTATAGGATAAGCCAGAATTTTATAAGTATTAAATAAAAAATAAAATTCTTCTAGGCCATGTTCTAATGCCTCAAAAACCGAGCAAAAAAAAAAAAAAAAAAAAAAAAAAAGTTTTCATTTCCTTTCTTTTCTAAGAGGAAAATAATAGTAATAACTCTGATATTGAATCGCCTCTGGGATTTGGTAAAACATTATAAAAAGTCCAACCTGCACATTTTTTGGTTTTCATGACCTGAACTGAACATGACCTTATTCCATATTTCCAACTTCCTTTTCAAAATTGAGAAATTAGTGATTTATAACATCATGTCATTTTTGGCTGAGGTAACATATCATAAATGATGTTGCACGTTGTTACGACATACAGAGTTTTAAACAAACATTTCTGTTCTCTTGCCTCTTTCTGTGTTATTTATTCATTTGTATTCCTAGGAGATGCCCACTCAACACAAAGCTTTCTGGCCTAGAGGTCTTTAAATGAGTGGAAATACCCAACTACATTTTTGGTTTAGGACTTAAGCTAGCTGTATAATCCCTCAAGTCTACAGGAAGAAGCTATTAAAATGGCTTCCCTATAATGTTCATTTTGAATGGTTCAGAAGGTCACACAACAATATAAAACAGCACATTAGAACTTTAAAAATGATTTATACTTTGTTACATTTATTAATACTAATAACTTTGAACATTTTGTAGAGGGAAAAACCACTTTATTCTTGAAAAATATCATGTCAATCTGTGGACATATGGTGTTCGTAAAGTATCTTTATTCATAGCACTGTAGTCCCATTTCTAAATTTTCAATAAAGTTTGATTCTGTTTCAAATTTAAATCTTTCTTCTTTCTCCTGGGGGGGAGGAGTTATCCTGGGTATTAGCAAAACACAAAAGATAAATTTCATACAAAGGCATGATATATTACTAGGAAAATATATACAATTAACTTGTGGAAATAATTTAAAAGAAAAGGAGTAGGCATGATATTAATTTTTACTTATTTCTATTAAGTGCTTTATGAATCTATTTTATTTAAAAATACATCTCATTTAATGTAAACAAAATATTGTTGTGAAATATTTTTCAAGTATCAACTCAGGAAGTCTCCATAGTACCTCTGTGAGGTAGTTACTAGCAGCAGCCCATTTTACAGATGAGAAAACTGGGCCTTGCTGTGCTTAAGGAACTTGTCCAAGATGACTCAGCTAGTGCAATGGAGTCTGCTCCCGAGCCTGTGAGCCTGCTCCTTATGTAGTTACCGAAAGTAGAGAATATTAAGAAAAAAATGCACTCCAAAATATTACAAAATATTCTACGTATTTACTTCTGTCCTGATGCCTAAGAAGAGCATTTATGCTAACATATTCTTTACAGTTGCACTTATGATTTTGATACAAAACTTTATGTCACTTTTAACTTACCATTTTAAGTTTATAAATTCATAGTATATTTAAATAACAGTTTATAAATTCATAGTATATTTAAATATCAATTTGAATGATACATAAAATATCATAATTTTTTAATTTATTTACCTGTAATTTTTACTTATGGAAGTTTAGATTGTGTAGTGTTTTATCTTATAGGTATAAATTTAAAAATTATTAATTGTGGTGAATGCAGGATGGGTGCAGTGTCCCATGCCGATAATGCCAGCTCTCTGGGAAGCCAAAGCAAGTAGATTGCCTGAGCACAGGAGTCTCAAACTGAGCAAGGGCAAGATCCAGTCTCTGCTAAAAACTAGCTAGGCATTGTGGCAGACACCTGTAATCTCAGCTACTCTGGAGGCTGAGGCAAGAGAATCTCTTGAACCCAGGAGACTATAGTTGTTGTAAGCTATGATGACTGATACCATGACACTCAATCCCAGGACAACAGAGTGAGGTTCTGTCTAAAAAAAAAAAATATATATATATATATAGTTAATGCAGATGCTTCTTGACTTATGATGGGGTTATTTGCCAATAAACCCATCAAAAGTTGAAAGTATCATAAATTGAATATATATTTAATATACCTAATCTATGCAACTTCATAGCATAGCTTAGCCTACATTAAACATACTTAGAATAATTACATTGGCCTACAGTTAAGGTAAAATCATCTAACACAAAAACTTTTTTTATAATAAAGTATTAAATATCCCATGTAATTTATTTAATACTGCACTAACAGTGAAAAACAGCATGCCTGGCTGTCACTGCCCAGCCTCACAGGACAGTTTATACTGCATGTTGCCAACAGGGAAAGAATCGAAATTCAGAATTTGAAATACGGTTTCTACTGAATGTGTGTCACTCAAGCATAAAGTCCAAATAATGTAAGCTGAACCATTGTTAAGTGAGGGACTTTCTGTATTTGCCGAATGTAGCTGAGCTTTTCCATTTATTATCTCAAAAAACTAGTAGCCTTATGATTAAAACCATTTCTTCTTTAATAATGAGAAAAGTAGGCCCAGGACTGTCAAATAAATAATTGAAGGTCACACAACTTTATAGACCAAGACAGGATGTGAATCAGTAGTCTCAATGCAATCTTTGCTTTTACGTGTTTACTACATTCTTTCTCATCGAATAAACCATTGTGCACAGAGAGCTATCCAGAGTCAAAGGGTAAGAGAATTTTCAAAAGTGTAAATATATTTAGTCATTTTGATATATGAAGGGGTTCTATCACTTCCGCATTCAACTGGAAAGCAGATGTTACACAAACTCTACCAGCCTTGGGAATGTGCTCTCAATCTCACTCTGGAGCCTCTGGGTCCCTCTATCTTTATATCTAGACATATTGGTAGAAATATATGCAAATAAGTTATTTTCAAAGGAAAGATAACATAATTTTTAAGTATCTACTTTTCATTTAATTAATAGACATTAAAATCACACATGTGTATATAACTTTAATATCCTTTAATTGCATATTTTAAGATAAGTTTGGCGTTTTAGGTTACTTTGAAATGCATGGGGTGTATTCATATAGTAAAATATTATCCTATTTCTGCCTTACTTCCTGCTGGGTAAGGAAGTACGCCATGAAGAAAGTCTGTGCTTTCTTCATTTTTAGAGACACTTTTTATGCACGTTGACACAATGGCTAAAGAATAGTCTAAGTCACATCTTTACAATTTTAATTCAGCAGAAGAAATATGAAATATATGAAAATTATCACTCATTTGCTTCAACCAAATGCCAAATTTGAGACTAAATAACCCTGATTGGCTCAATTTAAGCCAGGAGTGTATCTCTAGATATAATCATTAGGGCCAGGTTAAAGAGATCCTTTCATTTGCCCAGTTCTACTTCATAAAATTTCATCCTTGAATCATGAATTACAGTTGTTCATAAGAAAAGCGTGAGCTAAGAGTTAGTGAGATGTGGCTTCCCAAATGAATATCACAGCTAATTTTTTAAAAAAAGGTAAAGAGATGAAGCAGGTGAGACGTTATAGCTGAATATATGTTGTTATGTTCACAATGTTTAGAAACTTTGTATCATATTGTGTACTTTATGAAACTTTGTATCATATTGTGTACTTTATGAACTGTCTAACTTCTCTCTGAGTTAATATGTTGGTAAAATTTATTCACACTGATCTTCAGAACGTGTACAGTCCAACAGGATACATGATGAGGTATGTGAATACATGTACACTTTCTGCTACAATTTTAAAATTCAGAATAATAAATTACATCATTAAGTCACTAAATGTTTAGGGCCTCAGTAGTTCCAAAAAATTCTCTCTATAATAAAGTATACAAATAATACAGATTTTTAAATAAAGGGCTCAGCTGCAACTTGGATACAAGCAATGTAACCTAATCATGTGTATCCTCATATTAATCTGAAAAAAAAAAAAAAAAAAAAAAAGAAGAGGAGGAATGTGGCATACTGGCCCAGCACAGACTAAACAATCCTAGGGAAGAATTTTGGTTAATTAGGCACCAAGAGAAGAGGACGCTGACAACGTAATCCTGTGTTTCTATCAGCAGGGCATACCTAGGGAAGGCATTTGACAGTGTGCAGCAGGAAACTTGTAACATTTCAGTAATTGTAATGTATATCTTACTCTAAACAATCTTGATAGCAATTTTCTAATCACTTTAATTTGTGTTTATACTTAAACAAAAGTTCTTGGCTTTAAATAACTATTCTTTTTAGAGTGTCTTCAAAATAGCTGTATAGAAGTAATGTGAAGATTTTACTTTATATTACTATATGATACAACTGTTATTTATAAAAATGGAAAAAAACAATTATAAAGATTTCAGAGGTTAAAAATAGCATCTCATTAAAAAAGAAAAATACTTTTATTGGCTACAAAAACTAATATCTTATATAAGTAACACAAACCCTTTTTAACTTCAGTGAGTTATTTTTAGTTATCTTTTCATTAGTTTATGACATTTGTAGCCGGTTTGAAGAACTATCTTTTTTTTATAAAGGCTTTTGACTTTTGTATTTTTATCTCCTTTCAGAGCCATGTTTTCTCCAAAGAAGTTAGAAACTAGCATTTCTTGTTAATTATATTGGCCAAAAACCTAGAGTAACTGGACTTCCTTTTCCATGAATGTGGCAGAGTAGATTCTCTAAGAAAATACCTGACACAGATATGTATGAATAGTGGGCAAAAATGCAGCAACATTTCTTAATGCAGAGCTATGCTTACAGGGAATAAGTGAAATTACCAGAGTCTGAACAAAGAGGACAAATCTTGCAAGTAAACTTTCAATCTATAGTCACAATTGGGGCATTTGCTAGTCGTGGTAACTAAAGGTACTGGGCTTCACTGCTGGGTCATAAAAAAAGGCTGTGAAAAATCCTCCTGGATGGCAAATATACCTAAAAAGAAAAATTGTTCATTTATGAATTTGTATCATGATCAAGTTTTACACTGAGAAAATATTAGATGTTTCCAAGTTTGGTAGCAACCAAGAACTGACAAAAGTAAATGCAAAGGACAGCCACAGATAAAGTCTCCAAAAGTTATTAAAAAACAAACAAACAAAAAAACAGAAACAAAAATACAACTACTAATATTGGTTAAAAATCTAAATAAAATTTAGATTTCCACAAATAATATTTCCCAAGGATGGATTTGAGAGCTCATTCCCAGGGATGTCCAGGTCTTTCTCAGCAGGGGATGGTGTGCTTGAAAAATCAACCTGTGAAACAACCAGATACCTGATGAACTTTGGGGGATATTGTGGGTTGGTTTGTATCAGGCTCTTGCGCCAAGTGAACTGGCCAGCACATAATATCTGAGAACATTCAGGAAGGATGAAGGGGTAAGACAAATCAAAACAGAGTCATCCATGTGAACTCTACTCTTTAATTCACGGAGAGGGAGGTTTTAAGGGCTATAAAGTATTCTCAGAATTCTACAAACATCTATAAAATACTTCAAAATTTATCAATGAAACAAATACCAATGTAGGTTTGTTTCACTGACAAAAGATTTTAACAATAAAAAACAGCATAAAGGTAGAAACATTTAGTAGCATTTATTTATTTATAAAATTATATTGTGCATGACCAGATAGATGATGTAAACAAACTTCAGCAGAACTTTCACCTTCCTGGTGAAATATATTCCTAAGTATTTTAGGTGGTATCAAGTCCTTGATTTGACTCTCAGCTTGACTGATATTACTATGAAATAGAAATGCTATGATTTGTGTAGATTTATTTTGGAACCTGAGATTTTATTCATCATGTCTGTGAGTCTTGATAGTTTTCTAGTTGGAGGATCAGATTGTGGCCAACAGGAAGAGCTTAGACCTCCCCTTTCCCAGTTAGGATGCATTTTATTTCTTTCTCTGGCCTGATTGCTCTGGCTATGACATTCAGTATTGTACTGAACAGAGGTGGTGACAGTGAATATCCTTGGATTCTTCCAGTTCTTAGTGGGAATGTTTTCAATTTTTCCCCATTCAGTAAAATGCTGGTTGTGGGTTTGTTGTATATGGCTTCTATAATTTTCAAGTAAGTTCCTTTTATGCATAGTTTGCTGAGAATTTTTAACACGGAATGGTGCTGGATTTTAATGAATGCCTTTTCTATATCTATTGAGATGATCATATGATCTTGTTTATGCTTCTGTTTATGTGTTGATTCAAATGTTTTGATTTGCATATGTTGAACCATCCTTGCATCTTCAGATGGAACCTGCTGGAGCATGGTGAATTACCTTTTTAATGTGCTACTGAATTTGGTTTGCTAGTACCTTGTTGAGGAGTTTGCATCAGTTCACAAGGGATGTTGGTTTGTAGTTTTTGTTGTTGTGTCCTTTCCAAGTTTCATAGACTGAGTTAGGGAAAACTAACTCATTAGTTAGTTTCTGTAGGAGAAGTGCTAGTTCTTTCAATGCCTGGTAAACTTGGCTGTGAATCCTTCTGGTCTGGGGCTTTTTTATTTTAGAATGTTTTTTGTTTGTTTGTTTGCCTCAATCTGTCTACTAGTTAACTGATCTGTTCAGGAATTCTATTTCATTCTGATTGAGGCTTGGGAGGTTGTGTTTCAAGGATTTATTCATTTCCCTTAGCTTTTCTAGTTTATGACAGAGAAATTTTTGTAGGATTCATAGATATTTTGTATTTCTGTGGTGTCAGTTGTGATGTTTCTTTTTTCATTTCTGATTGAGGTTATTTTAGTCCTTTCACTTTATTTCTCATTACTATGACTAGTGGGCTATTTTGTTTATAATTTCAAAAAAACAGAGAAAAGATGTTCTATTCAATAAATGGTGTTGGAAAAACTGTGTAGCCACATGCAAAAGAATGAAACAGAACCCACGTTGCTAACTATATACAATAAATAATTAAAGGTATATTAAAGACTTAAAAGTGAGGTATAAAACCATAATAATGCTAGAAGAAAACATAGGAAAAACTCTTCTAGACATACGCAAAGTCTAGGAACATAACGGCAAATATAGCAGCAACAAAAGTAAATAAATCGAATTAATTAGATTAAAAACCTCTACATAGCAAAGGAAATAACTCTCAGAGTAACAGGAAACTACAGAATGAGAGAAAATATTTCCAAACTATACATCTAATACAGGGCTAATTTTCATAATCTACCAACACTTGAACAAAATAGAAGGAAAAAAGTAAACAGCCCATCAAAACATGGGCAGAAAGGCATGAACAGAATTTTTTCAAAAGAACATAGACAAATGGTCAACAGACATACATGAAAAATTATTCAATATCACTAATCACTAGGAAAATGCAAATTAAATAACCACAAGATGCCATCTTACTAATATCAGAATGGACAATATTAAAAAACCAACAACAGATGAGTGTGTGGCTGCACAGCCAGCAGAACACTTATATGCTGTTGGTAGGACTGTAATTTAGTACAATCTCTATGGAAAACAGTATGACGATTCCTTAAAGAGCTAAAAGTCGACTTACCATTCAATCCAGCAATCTTATACTGGGTATCTAACCCAAAGGAAAAGAAGTCATTCTCTCCAAGATAACCACACTTGAACATTTCTCACAGAACACTTACTTCACAATTGAAAAGATATGAAATCAACTTAAGTGCCCAACAACACATGAGTGGGTAAATAAAATGTGATATAGATCTACTATGAAGTAAAACTCCGCCATGAAAGGGAATGAAATAATCTAATTTGCAGCAACTTGGGTGGAGCCAGCGACCATTAAACTAAGTGAAGTATCTTGGGAAAGAAACACCACAGGTACTCTCGAATAATTGGGAGCTAAACAATGGGTTCACATAGGCGTAAAATGATGTGACAGACATTGGCAACTAGGAAGGGGAGAGTAGGCAGGAGATGAAGATAAAAGATTTCCTATTGGGTATAATGTCCTTGGAGGGGACACACTGAAAACTATGAATTCAGCATTATCAAGTGTATCCATGTAACAAAAACATTTGTAATCCCTTAATATGTTGAAATTTAAAAAAAAAAAAAAATCCTTTGGTGTTGAAAGGATGAAAGTCAAGCTAAAACAAGGAACAAGAGACCAATGAATTCTAAATAACCTCCATATATTCACATCCAAAGGATTCAATGATATAATCAGAAGCATGCTCAATGTTTTTCCTGCCTTCATTATTTTGATGAAAACCGAAAGAATGGGGGAATTCTGTAAGTTAAATGACAAAAGGAACTTCTTTGACCAATGGATGACTCACAGAATTACAGAACATCTAGCTGAACTTTAGAAATAAAAATTGTGCACGGAAGAATAAAAGTTTACTGAAAGACAAATATTTAAAATCTATTTGATATTGTACCTTTTTTAATTTTTAATTTTTATTTTTTGCTACTTTAAAATTTTGGGAATGGAATCATTTGGTTCATACTGTTGCACACTTTAGATAAGTACCAGTTTTTTTAAAACCTCAAGTTGTACATCTTTAGTGCCATTTCACACATAAAAAATCAGGTAGTGAGAGATTGAGAACTGATATTTATATAATATTTTTTTCAAAAACAGATTTGTTTTATTTCAGACTTAGTTGTTTACTCATTGCATCCCACTGTCTTCAAAAGGAGTGTAGATAATCACAATTTGGGGAAAATATAACTACATATAACATGAACTATATGAAATACCAACCTAATTATTCATGGTAATTGAGTAAAAAAATTGAAATCCTTTGTAATCTGTCTTTCCATTAATAAATGCTGCCCAACTAATGTGGTAGAATGAGTCCATCTGAGCTTCTCTAACTCTGTGTTCCAGAGTAGACTAATTGATATAAAAATAAACAAAAAAATCTAATTGACCATTTAACATTTTTTTTTTGCCCAATAAAGACATTTTATTGAAAGCTTTACCTTTTGGCTAAGTAATTTTATTGTAGAATAAAATAAATTTTGTAAAATGAATAACGAGATGCTTATACCTACAAGAATAGCAGAAACTAACTATGTAGGAAACATTTCATTTGCTTTAGAAACACTATGTGTCATAGTTGTAATAATATATGTAGCCACAAAATTTATGTTCTTTCTAATAGCAGCAGTAAATTCTATCTAGTTACAATAATAACGTGCTTGATTCTGCCTTTCATCCAAAAAGATTATTTTTATGTATCTGTAGTGGAACATATTAAATAAGCTAAGCCCTGCTCCCACCTGGATATTTGATGTTGCTTATGAAAGCTGTACATACATCTAGGTGTTCCTGAAAACTCCCAGCTTTCATGTGTCTGAATGAAAAGTCACAGGGCACTTAGAGTCCTGGGGTCAAGGCAAGTTCAATCAAAACATGTTGGAGCAATCCTGAGTGCAAATGTGAAAAACAGCAGAGCATATACATTACAGTGTAGACAATTTTAATAAAGGGATAAACATTAAACTTTTTTTTTTAAATTGCAGGTTAATATTTGAAAGTAAGTCTTCTTGGAGATTTTAAAAATACTTTAAAATCAGAGTTGATTATTTTTCCCTAATATCATAATAGTCTATAAATAGGGACTAGCTCTTTGAAAAGAGTACCATGATAATGCACTTATTTCTAAACATGGTATTATTGCAAAATTTATTTTGAAGGTTAATTTTAAAGGAAATAAAAATAGCAAAGCTATATTTTAGTGAAAACAATTGTTAGAAATATTGGTTTATAACGTAAAGGCAAATATGTATTTCCTAAAGCAGAATTTTTCCAAATGTCTTAAATTAAAATAATTATCTATGACAATTATGAAGATGTTGAATTGCAATCCAGACCTAGTAAATCATAATCATCAGAAAAAAAATCCTGAGAATCCTTATTTTTATAAATAGGCCATGTAATTCTCATAATTATAAAAGTTTGTGAAAAACAGCCTTATTATATTTTACAAACTTCTAGGGGAATAAAGGCATAAAACTAATCATCTGAACTATTTTGTTCTAAAAAAATATATAATATCAAGTATACCTGGCCTAGGCTATGAGAAATGCATACACCTGTGTAACCCACAAAGCTGCTAATATGTAGAATATTAACATCATCCCAGAAAGTTTGTACATTAGGCAGGGTCCTCCAAAGAAACAAAACCAACAGGAGCTTTTTAAAACAAACAAATAAATAAATACACACAGACATAATACACTTCCCCACACACATATACATATATATATTTATGTCTTTATTATGGGCACTGATTCTTATGGTTATGGAGGCCAGGAAGTCTTGTGATCTTTCATCTGCACACTAAAAAACCAGGAAAGCCAGTGGTGTAATTTGGTTTGAGTCCAAAGGCAAGAATGAGGGGAGTCTGGTATAAGTCCCCTTCAGCTATGATGTCTTATGGCGGACGAAGATAGATAACGTAGCTCAAAGAATGAGACTAAATCAGCCTTCCCTCTGCGGGCCTGTTCTACATGGGTCTTCAGTTGGTTGGATGGTATCTGCTCACTTTGGTGAACGTGATCTTCTTTACTCAATTTACCAATTCAGATGCTAACATATTTCAGAAAAACTCTCGCAGACACATGTCAACATAATGTTTTACCAGCTATGGGGATCTTTTAGTCCTGTTAAGCTGACACATGAAATTAACCATCACAGTTTCCAATGCCCCCTCACAGTCTCCAATGCCCCCTCACAGTGTAAGAAGGATCTGAGCAGTCCACATGCTTGTGCCTGCCACAAAACACAAGAGACAGACGTCCATAACTTTATGCCTTTGGTTTAAAAAATTTCAAAAGAACATATAGACAATATAACAAGTTTGTTTTAAAACAGGAGGTAAAGAAAAAAAATAAAATTGTGAGATACAGAGATGAAGCAAAGATCATAATATGTATACATTGTGTGTGAAAGGTCACTTTTGACTCTAAATTTTATAAGAAATTAGATAATTAGCAAAATTTGCTATATCCTTCAATTAAGACTTTTATATGCTCACATGAATTACAACATCTTTTGGTACTAAAGTCAGACCACGTTTCACCCCCAGTGCATTTATTATGTCAGCAGCCTGCCTGGGTAAGGAGCAGATTTTGAAATATCACTGAACTTGGGGTACAGTTTTCATTTTGTTTGCTTTTTTTTGTTAGCATTCCCCATCCTAATACCATTTAATAGACTTAATGGTAGCCCCAAATATGAATTGTGCAAAAGACAAAGGTCCAAGAGAAATGTTCTTTTTCTGTTCTAAACAGAAAAAAGGGGGGGAAAGAACTCAGAGACCGTGGAAAGCACGTGTTTCTTTCTCTCTTCCTTTGTTGCTGCTGTTTTTTTCTCACCGTCTTCAGTGATTGCTGTAGCAGTGGTGGCAACAAGGATAGCTGTGGTGCTCAGGCAGCTCATAAACTCAGAGACAGGTGCGTCTTTGTGACCACACAAATGGCAGTTCCAAGAATATGAGGGGAAGCTCCACGTTTATTTTCTCTCCCTTTGACCAGCCACATAGATACAAAAGTTGATCAGTCACAGTGAGTATAAGTCACAGTAAGCAGGGCAGAAAACAGAAACACAGCCCTAGGGACCCTAGGGGGCCAGAAAGAGTAAAGGGTACCGCAGAGGAGGAGCTTTACAGAATTGGTCACGATTTCCTGGGCATACACACAGGGGCACATGTGAAGACTTGTTCCTAAATACAAGTAAGGACTTCAAAATGTGAACTACAGAAAAAAATCACCACTGTCCTGGTCACAGACTCCCCACTGGATGGTGCACACGTGGGAACAGTTCCAATTGGTATTTAAGAGGCTTTAAAAAGTTGTCTTCAGTACAACTAGAGCCCAACAAGGTGGATTCCCTGTATAAAACAAAGAAAAATAATTTTTTTAGAATTTAAACAAGAACATTAGACTCACTGCTTAATATTAAAAATGACCGGGGTACAATTCAAAATTACTGAACTTAAACGATCAATAAAATCTCAATTTATGAGACTTAAAGAAATCAACAGTATCTACATCCAAGGTAGCATGCATGTTGGGATTATAGGACAAAGATACCTTCAAGCAGCTATTATGGTCATTTTTCAACAACTCAGAACAATAAAGGTAGAAAGTCTAAGCAGTAAATGGTATAAAACTAAACCAAATGAAAATATTAGAATTATAAAATACAATTAGCCACAACTTAAAATATTTACTAGATGGGGTTAAGAGATAAACAGAGCTTCAGAAACCAGTGGGAAAATACTGAAATTGAAATTCCTTTATTTGTGGCCTAACACTTCTAGGAGACAATGAGAATTACTATGAATCACAAATAAAAATAATAATGACAATAATAATAACTGAAGAAATAATAGTTAAAAGCTCATGAACTTTGTGAAAGACATAAACTGAGAGATTAAAGAAGGTGAGAAAATTCCAAGCAGACAAAGCTTGAGAAAACTCACATTTAGCACTTGATAAACTGCTGAAAACAAAAGACAAAGAAATGTTTGACAGCAGTTAAAGGAAAACCATTTATTACTCATAGGGAAACAGTTATTTAAAATCAGTGGCTTTCTTATCAGAAATACAAAGGCCAGAATGAAGTGAGGAAAAATATAAATAAAATACATAAAGTGCTGAAAGAAAGACTGTCAACTCAGTCAAATTTCTGTTTCTAGTGAGAATATATTTTAGGAATAAAGATAAAATTAAGACAATCTCAGATAAAGGAAAATTAAGAGGATCTGTGCCCAGCAAACTTTTCAAAAGAAATGTGGAAGTATGTTACTTAAACATAAGGGAATCGAGGCAGGCAGCCAACAGTTAGCCTGAGGAATAAAGAAATGATTAATATCTGGGTAAATGTAACAGACTGTTCTCATTTTAATTTCTTTAATACATGTTTGACAGCCAAAAATCAAAGTTATTGCATTGTTCAAACAAATTGAAAGGAGCTGGGCAGCACCTGTGCTCAATGAATAGGGCGCCAGCCCCATATACTGAGGGTGGCAGGTTCGAACTCGGCCCTGGCCAGCTAAAACAGCGGTGGCAACTGCAACAAAAAATAGCCAAGTATTGTGGCAGGCGCCTGTCGTCCCAGCTACTCTGGAGGCTGAGGCAGGAGAATCGCTTAAGCCCGGGAGTTGGAGGTTGCTGTGAGCTGTGACACCACAGCATTCTACCAAGGGCAAAAAAATTAAACTCTTTTTAAAAAAAAAAAAAAAAAAAAAAAAAAATTGAAAGAAGCAAAATTGCTCCTATTCATAGATGACTTGAATGCCTACCTAGACTACCTCAAGTTAACTACATTGACTCTTCCAGAACTAACACGTGAAATAATAAATCTCTGGATACAAAGTCACACACAGAAATCAATTGTATTTGTACATACTATCCTATATAGGTCCTTTCAACAAATGATGTTAGAATAATTCACACTCCATAGACAAACAAATAAATAAATAACCCCTCTACTTAAAAACTAAACCTCATACCTTATTGAAGAATTGAGAATTAAGTTCATGAACTTGCCACTGTGCATTTGTGTTGACAGCACTGTCCAAATAAATCAGTAGGTTTTATAACTTTGGTATATCAGTGTCTCACAATTGTGTTCTTGTTGATGTGTGGCAATGTCTTCCTGAATGGTGTTAACTAAGGTTGTTGCATTTTTTTGTGTCCTGTTGTGAGAATGTTGGAGCTTGAGTTAAAGCAATGAATAAACATTTAATTTGTTGCTAAATTTGGTAAGAGTAGAAAATGAAATCGGGGGGATGTTATGGTGATAATCCCATGAAGAAAAGAGCTGTCTAAAAATGGATTAAAAGTTTTTCTGCAGGGAGAGAAAGTGCCACTGATGAAGAGGGGTCAGTTCAGCAGGTAACAAGCAGAACTAAAAATGAAAAATTGCAAAAATTTATTGAATTATGTGTCAAAATTGTTGGCTGAGAGAAGCATAGCAGACCAAAACAGGAAAATCTTAACTGAAAAAATATATATTTTTTGAGATAGGGCCTTGCTCTGTCACCCAGGCTACCATGCCCCTTAACATCAGCTTGGCTCACACTGACCCAGTTCAAGCCATGATCCTCCTGCCTCAGCCTCCCCAGTAGCTGGGACTGACTGTAGGCACCTGCCACAAACACCCGATAATGTCTGTTTTTCTGTTTTTAGTAGAGACAGGGTCTTTCTCTTTCTTAGGCTGGTACTGAACTCCTGAGCTCAAGGAATTCTCCTGCCTAAGCCTCCCAGAATGCTAAGATTACAGGTGTAAGCCACCATGTCTAGCTTTAACAAAAAATCTTGGAATGAGAAAGGTGGGTGCAAAAACGGTCCCTTAAAAAAGCAAAAAAAAAATTGAAATTTGCCAAAATATTTTGGAGACAAAAAATGATGCTTTAGACCATATTATCCTGTTGCTGAAACATGGGTGTTCCAATATGACCATGAAGCAGAGCCTCAAAGTGCATGATGGAATTCAGTCAATTTTCCATGATCAAAAAAGTTCTGTTAGTATAAATCAAGAGTTAAAATTATGTTACTAACCTTTATTGATATCAAAGGGATTGTTCATTATGAATTTTTATGGATTGGACACACAGTTAACCAAGTTTACTATTTGGAAGTGCTAAAAATACTGAGTGAAAAAAATAGTGAAAAAAAATTACCTGAACTTTCTGCAACAACTCATGGCTCTTGCATCACAACAAAGCACCAGTTTACATGGCACCATCGGTGATTCAGTTTTAGTTGGTAGACAAATAACTGTATTGAACACCCTTCCTCCTCACCTGATCTGACTCCCAATGACCTTTTTCTTTACCCAAAGATGCAGGAAATATTGAAATGTCATTTTGATGACATTCCGGACATCAAGAGTAATATCATAACAGCTGTAAGGGCCAGAAAAAGTTCAAAAATTGCTTTGAAGGGTGAAGGGGGCACTGGTGTTGGTGCACAGATTCCCAAGAGTAATACTTTAAAGGTGACCACAGTGATATTGAGCAAAGAGGTATGTAACATTTTTTTCTAGGATGAGTTTGCAAACTGTATTGTTAATCTTGTAATCAGCAGTTCACTCATAGATCTAAATTTAGAATTTAAAATTATGAATTTTAATTTTTTTATGTAGTTTCAATTTATATGACATACTGAAGAAGACAAAAACTGGTGGAGTTAAGAATAATGGGTGATCTCCATGGTTTTGAAAGGAGTGTGTGACTACAAACAGATGGCCCACGGAATTTTGTGTGTTTGTTCTAGTGAGGTGCTAAAAACTACTCAGTATCCTGATCACAGTGGTGTTTGTACAAATCAATACATGCATACAGCTCTCAGAACTATACACTGAAGAAAAAGATCAATTTAAATGTTTGCCAATTTAAAAATAATGAAGCAAAAATACGTTTTATTGGATTTCTGAAGGCATCTGGAAGAAGACCCTTCTGTTCAAATCAGTGCTATACTAAGATACCTCTGCGTTTGCTCAATGTTTTACAAATAATCTACTCACAGCCCATGGTCTGATCCAGGGGTGGCGAACACGCGGCTAGAGCCGCATGCGGCTCCCGGCCAAAATGAATGCGGCTCTTTGCCTCTTATCATTATTTTGTATACTATGGCTCTTTGCCAAGTTTGGATTTTGTTATGCTGCTTCTGAGGAGGGACCTCTGAGGAGCAATCTCCGAGCGCGTAGTCGAACTTGTTCGCCACCCTCTGATCTTTCCAACCAAGATTAAAATCAAACGCATGAGGCTGTGATTTTCATCCCATCTCATTTACCTTCCACATTCACTCTTTTCTCCTCTTTTAAGTCCCACTGGGCAGGACTCTCATCTCCCTTTTCCTTCTTCCAATCTCTCTCTCTCTCTTTCTCTCTCTTTCTCTCTCTTTCTCTCTCTATCTCATTCTGTCTCTCTCTCTCTCTCTCTCTCTCTCTCTCTCTCTCTCTCTCTCTCTCCCCCCTTCATAGTATGACTAATACTTAATGTGCATTTTAGGAGACAGTTATTTAGGGAATGAGAGAATTTAAATATTAGTCTAAATTTTCTCATTAAATATTTCCAATTTTATCAATATTTTACTGGCATTTTAAGATCTAGTACTGGTATTAGAAGCTCATAGCCTCTGGAACTGAGATGAAACTTAAACACAGCTATTTTTTGATAATAATAACAAAATCTGATTTTTGTATACCATACTATGGTAGTAATCAATTTTATCAGTATTAACTAGGTTTTTCAGCTTCTAATTTAAATTTAATAAATATTATTTAATCTGAAATCAATGAGTACTTAACATTCCACCCTCCTTAACATCATTTTCTTTAGGAATGGCTTTAATTTGTGTTGAGTGACTTCTAGATAGAAAGAAACGGGAGAAGTACCTATCAATTTTAGTTAAAATTAATATAAAATTAAATCTGTTTCACTTGCAAAAAGTTTATAATTTTTACCCTATCTCAAAGAGGGATCTTTTACAGCAGCTTGTGTTCTTAAATTGCTTTCATTTTATAAAAATTCTACCAACTTGAAGGGACTGAGCAAGATGGCATTTGAGACACAGCTTTTGTGAAACTGGGCATAGCCAGATAGGGGAGACAAGACTCCAGGCACCTCAGGATTATGGGTTTTGCCCAGAAATATTCCTTCAGGGGCACAGGGAGGCAGGAGGAGACTTCAGGACCACAGAAGGAGTATGAAAGCAGTGGGGAAGCAGGCAAGTGTTTGCATTTTGTCGGAGGCCACAAGTCTTGGTGACTGCAGGTGGCAACAGCTTCAGTAGTGGTCAGAATGTGCAGGCAGGGAAGGCCTCTGTGGGGTTTTTTGGAATTGGGCATGCAGCTGAGTTACCTTGGCAGACCTTGAACAAGTGAACAAGTGACTTTAAACAGTGCCCAGATAGCAGTACTGAGCCACTAGGGTAGAGTGGAGTTTTCATTGCTCCACTGCAGACCGTGTGTAGCCATTGTGGGAGAGCTGCCTTGCAGGCTCAGCCATCAGGGTCCTAGAATGAGACTGGTTCTGGGAAACCTTGGGCAAGTGAACAAGTGATGTTCAACAGCACCAGAGGCCAGGACTGAGCTTCCTGGGCAGAACAGAGGTTTCATTATTTGGCTACAGATGGTGCATAGCCATTGTGGGAAAGTTGCCTTTCAGGCCTGGCCCTCAGGGTCCAAGAGAAAGACCAGTTCAGGAGCATCTGACAGGTGGGCAGACACTTCTGGAGAGATCTGAACAACACACCCTTTCCGGGGATAGACACTGAGCCAAGTGATATGGGTTGGAAAAGTAGAGGTGTGTATATTAAGTGGGCTGAGGAGAGATTCAGGCTCCAAACCCTGTGGGATTTGAGGGCAAAGAAGTCAGCAGAGGCTTCCCATCTCCATCTAATACAACTGTATTCTCATATCCCAGAAGGTCACCTTTTTCCCAGGCAATATTCAGCAAGATATATATATATATATATATATATTTAGTCTTTTATTGTTTGTTTCTTTTCTTTTTAAAACAATTTTTTCTTTTTTCTTTTTCAAATTTCCTCCCCCACCCCAGATTTTTCTTTTTCTTTTGTTCTTCATGTTTTTCATGTAAATATATTTTTTCTTTATTTCCTCCTTTAATAATATGAACTTTATTTTTGTTAGTTTTTCTGCCCCTCTAACATGTTTTTTCCCAATTTTACCTCTTTTAATTTTTGTTTTTATTTTTCTTATTAAATTATAGTTGTGCACAATAATGCAATCATGAGGTACAATGTGCTGGTTTTATATACAGTTTGAAATATTTTTATCAAACGGGTTAACATAGCCTTCATGGCATTTTCTTAATTATTGTGTTCAGACTTTTATATTCTACATTTAGTAAATTTCGCCTGTACCCTTCTAAGATGCACCGTAGGTGTGGACCCACTAATTACCCTCCATCCACCCATCCTCTTCTCTCCCCTCCCCTCCCTTGCCTTTTTCCCCATATTCTTGTGATGAGATTGGGTTATAGCTTTCATATGAAAGCTGAAAATGAGATTCATATTCTGGTTGAGTACATTGGGTACTTTTTCTTCCATTCTTGAGATACTTTACTAAGAAGAATATTTTCCAGTTCCTATTCTTGTGATGAGATTGGGTTATAGCTTTCATATGAAAGCTAAAAATGAGATTCATATTCGGGTTGAGTACATTGGGTACTTTTTCTTCCATTATTGAGATACTTTACTAAGAAGAATATTTTCCAGTTCCATCCATGTAAACATGAAAGAGGTATAGTCTCCATCTTCCTTTATGGCTGCATAATATTCCATGGTGTACATATACCACAATTTATTAATTAATTCGTGGATTGATGGGTACTTGGGCTTTTTACATGGCTTAGAAATTATGAATTGGGCTGCAGTAAACATTCTGATACAAATATCTTTGTTATAATGTGATTTTTGGTCTTCTGGATATATACCTAGTAGAGGAATTATAGGATCAAATTGCACATATATTTTTAGATCTCTAAGTATTCTCCAAACATCTTTACAAAAGGAATATATTAGTTTGCATTCCCACCAGCAGTGTAGAAGTGTTCCCTTTTCTCCACATCCATGGCAACATCTCTGGTTTTGGGATTTTGTGATGTGGAGTTAGATGATATCTCAAAGTAGTTTTGATTTGCATTTCTGTGATGATTAAAAATGATGAGCATTTTTTCTTATGTCTGTAGGCTGTGCACTTGTCTTTTTCACAGAAGTTTCTCTTCAAGTCCCTTGCTCCCCTGAGATGGGATCACTTGTTCTTTTTTGGCTAATATGTTTGAGTTCTCTGTGGATTCTGGTTATTAAACCTTTGTTGGAGACATATCCTGCAAATATCTTTTCCCATTCTGAGGGCTTTCTGTTTGCTTTACATACTGTGTTCTTGGCTGTGCAGAAGCTTTTTAGTTTCATCAGGTCCCAGTAGTATATTTTTGATCTGCTTCAATTACCCAGGGGGTCCTCCTCATAAAATATTCTCCCTGGCTGATTCCTTCAAGAGTTTTCCATGAACTTTCTTTTAGTATTTTTATAGTTTCATGTCTTAAGTTTAAATCTTTAATTCAGTGAGACTCTATCTTAGTTAAAGGAGAAAGGTGTAGGTCCAGTTTGCCCATTGTCTCCACTGCTCTTTAACATTGTAATGGAAGTTTTAGCCATTACAATTAGGGAAGAAAAGGCAATCAAGGGTATCCATATAGGACAGAAGAGATCAAACTTTCACTCTTTGCAGATGATATGATTATATATCTGGAAAATACCAGAGATTGTACTATAAAACTCTTAGGTGTGATCAAGAAATATAGCAATGTCTCAGGTTACAAAATCAGAACTCATAAATCTGTAGCCTTTATATATACCAACAATAGCCAACCTGAAAAAACAATCAAGGACTCTATTCCATTTACAGTAGCTCCAAAGAAGATGAAATATTTGGGAGTTTACCTGACAAAGGATGTGAAAGATCTCTATAAAGAGAACTATGACACTCTAAGAAAAGAAATAGCTGAAAATGTTAACAAATGGAAAAACATACCATGCTCATGGCTGGGAAAAACCAACATTGTCAAAATGTCTGTACTACCAAAGCAATATACAATTTTAATGCAATCCCTATTAAAGCTCCATTGTTATACTTTAAAGATCTCAAAAAAATAATACATCATTTTACATGGAGTCAGAAAAAAACCTCAAATAGCCAAGACATTTACTCAAAAATAAAAACAAAGCAGGAGGAATTACACTACTAGACCTCAGACTATACTATAAATCGATAGGGATCAAAACAGCATGGTACTGGCACAAAAACAAAGAGGTAAATGTATGGAATAGAATAGAGAACCAAGAAATACCATTATTTGAATTTTGACTAGCCAATTGAATTTTGACAAGCCAATTAAAAACATTCAATGGGGAAAAGATTCGCTATTTAACAAATGGTGATGGGTGACCTGGCTGGTGACCTGTAAAAGACCCAATTTTACCTTTTAAGGTTTTTTATTTATTTTGGTTTGATTTATAGTATTTTTGCTTTTCTTCTCTATTTGGTCGAGTTGGGGTCCTGTGTCTGCTTAGGATGACAAAGAGCTGCAGATGTCAAGGGATCCCCACAGAGGCTGGGATTTGTGGATGTGGGTCAAAGTAACCTGCTGCACACCACTATTACTCCTGTCTCTCTCTTTCTGTTCCTCTATCCTTTTTGTCAATCTTCCCTTTTACTCACACCCTTTCCTTTCTCTTTTCTCTTTTGTCTTTATTGTTAATCCCTTCTTGCTCTTCACTCTTCTCAACCTTTCAGTCCTTCACCAAAAGAACACTTCAATACTTTAGATCAGAGGTATGGTACGTAAAGAGCAAGAGGCAGTGAAAATAAAATGTAGAACAAGGAAAGAGTCAGAAAGAAAACACTCATGAGGAAGAAACACCAGAAAAATTCTGGCAACATGAAAAATCAGACCAGAGCAACCCCCTCAAGGGGTAGCTACTGGTAGGATTCTGCCTATAAAGAAATCTTAGAAATGAAAGAAGGGGAATTTAAAATATATATGGTAAAAACAGTGAAGAAAATGCTGAGAAAGTGGGAAATAACCAAAAGGAAATTTAAAAACAGAATCAAATAAGAGAACAATGATATGAAGAATATAGAAAGGATATAGCAGAGCTGAAGGAATTGAAGCAGTCAATCGGGAAACTTAAAGATGCAGTAAAAAGTATAAATAACAGATTAGACCATGCATAAGAAGGAATCTCAAAAGTAGAGGATAAAGGTCCGGAGCTAAAGCAGGCATTTAAAGATACAGAAAAGAAGGAGAGAGGAAGCAGAATGTTCACTGACAGAATTATGGGATTCATGAAGCATTCAAACATATCAGTTATAGGTAGCCTGGAAGGGGAAGAAGAAGGCCCCAGAGTCATGGAAGCCCTACTACAGGATATCATAAATGAAAATTTCCCAAATATCACCAAAGAGTCTGAGACACTCCTGTCAGAGAATATTGGAACCCAGGTTATTTCAACTCAAATCGAGCTTCTCAAAGACACATTCTCATAAATCTATCCAAAGTGAAGACAAAAGAGAAGATTCTGCAAGCTTCCAAGAATAAGCACAAATTAAACTTCAGAGGTAAATCCATCAGGATGACTGCAGATTTCTCACATGAAACTTTTCAAGCCAGAAGACAATGGTCATCAATTTTTAATCTATTTAATGAAAAAAACTTTACGCCCAGAAGTCTATATCCTGCTAAGTTAAACTTTAAAATTGATGGAGAAATCAAATCTTTTACTGAATACAAACATTGAGGAAGTTTGCCACAGCAAACCAGCTCTGTAGGAAATACTTAGACCTATTCTACACGCTGACCATAACAATGGATCACCAGAAAACTAAACACCTAAAAACTAAAAGACAAAACCTAGCTTCCACAATGAAGCAAAGATAAAAGTAAGCAATGGAATTTCACAAATAGAACTCTGCCACACTTATCAATTTTCTCAATAAATGTTAATGGTTTGAATTCCCCACTGAAGAGACCAAGGCTGACTGATTGGATTAAAAAAACATATGCCATCTATTTGCTCTCTGCAGGAGACACACCTAGCCTTGAAGGATAAATTAAAACTCAGGGTTAAAAGATGGAAGACAATTTTTCAGCAAATGGAATTCAGAAGAAAATAGGGGTTTCAATCTTATTCACAGATACAAGTGGATTTAAAGCAAGTAAAGCAAGAAAAGACAAACACAGACACTTCATATTGGTCAAGGGAATAATACAATAGGAAGACATTTCAATTCTAAATATTTATGCACCCAACTTCAATGCTCCCAGACTCTTCAAACAGACCTTAACTAGTCTGAGTTATATGATATCTCATAACACCATAATAGAAGGGGACTTTAACACTCCTCTTACAGAGCTGGACAGATCCTCTAAACAGCAACTAAACAAGACCCCAGAACAACTGTGCTTGGTAGACATATATGAAATACTCCATCCTAAAGTTAAAGAATATATGTTCTTCTCTTCAGCCTATGGAACATTCTCCAAAATAGATCATATCCTAGGACAAAAACCAAACCTCCACAAAATCAAAAGAATTCAGATTTTACCTTATATCATCTCAGACCACAAGGCACTGAAGGTGGAACTCAACTCCAAGAAGAACATTCAACCCCACACAAAGGCATGGAAATTAAATAACCTTATTTGGATTGATAGTTGGTTGCAGGAAGAGATAAAAGTGGAAATCATTAACTTATTTGAGAATAACAACAGTGACTACACAATTTACCAAACCTGTGGGATACAGCAAAAGCAGTCCTGAGAAGAAATTCATTGCTTTAATGCCTACATCTGAAAGATAGAAAGAGAGCACATCAATAAACTCACAAACCATCTTTTGGAATTAGAAAAAGAAGAACAATCTAAGCCTAACCCCAGCTGAAGAAAAAAAATATCCAAAATTAAATCAGAGATGAATGAAATTGAAAAAATAATTATTCAGAAAATAAATAAATCAAGGAGTGTTGTTTTTTTGTTGTTGTTGTTTTGTTTTTTTAAATAAAATAGATAAACCTATGGCCAGACTTACTAGAAATAGAAAAGTAAAATCTCTAGTAACCTCAGTCAGAAATGATAATGGGAAAATAACAATAGATGCTACAGAGATATAAGAGATTATCTCTGAGTACTACAAGAAACTCTATGCCAGAAATTTGACAATCTGAAGGAAATAAATCAATATTTGGAATTAAACCTCTCCCTAGACTTAGCCCAGATGAAATAGATCTCCTGAACAGACCAATTTCAAGCACTGAGATCAAAGAAACAATAAAAGATCTCTCAACAAAAAAAAAGTCCTGTCTGAATGGCTTCACACCAGAATTCTATGAAACCTTCAAAGAAGAGTTTATTCCTATACTGCAGAAATTGTTTCATAAGATTGGGAAGAAGGAATTTTCCCCAACATATCCTACGAAGAAAACATCATCCTGTTAACAAAATCAGGAAAAGACCCAACTAAAAACGAGAACTTCAGACCAGTTTCAGTAAGGAATATAGATGCAAAAATTCTTAACAAAATCCTAGCCAATAGACTACAGCTTTTCATCAAAAAAGTCATATGTCATAATCAAATAGGTTTCAACCCAGGAAGCAAGGCTGGTTTAACATACTCCATTCTATAAATGTAATTCACCTTATCAACAAAAGCATAAACAAAGACCATACAATCCTCTCAATAGATTCAGAAAAAGCATTTGATAAAATCAGCATCCTTTTATAATTAAAACAATGATAGTATAGGCATAGGTGGAACATTTCTTAAACTGATGGAAGCCATATATGAAAAATGCACAGTTAATATTTTACTGAATGACATAAAACTGAAAACTTTTCCACTTAGAGCTGGAACCAGACAAGGTTGTCATCTGTCACCTTTACTATTCAACATAGTGCTGGATGTTCTAGCCAATAACATCAAGCAAAGGAAGGAAACAAAGGGCATCCAAATGGGAAGAGAAGAGGTCAAAATCTCCCTCTTTGCTGACAACACGATCTTATAGTTAGAGAATCCCAAAGACTCAATCACAAGACTCCTGAAAGTGATAAAATACAGCAATGTCTCAGGATATAAAATCAATGTCCATGGCTGGGAAGAATCAACATTATTAAAATGTCTATACTTCCCAAATCAATCTTCAGATTCAATGCCATCCCTATTAAAACACCAACATCATACGTTCAAAAATCAGAAAAAATAATTCTTTATTTTGTATAGAACCAGAAAAAACCCTGTATAGCTAAGGAAGTTCTTAGAAAAAAAAAAAAAAAAGCTGGAGGCATCAGGCTACCAGACTTTAGGCTGTAGTACAAGGCCATAGTGATTAAAAAAGTATAGCATTGGCATAAAAGAGAAAACCAGGACATGAAACAATCGTCTTACAGCCACCTAATCCTTGATAAACCAAACAAGAACATACACTGGGGGAATGAATGCCTATTCAATAAACAGTGCTGAGAGAACTGAAAACCACATTTAAAAGACTGAAACTGGACCCACACCTTTATCCACTCACAAAAATTGATTCAAGACAAAAGATAAAATTTAAGTCATGAAATGATAAAAATACTCAAAGAAAGTATGGGAAAAACACTTGAAGATATCAGCCTGGGGAAAGACTTTATGAAGAAGACTTCCATGGCAATTGCAATATCAAGACAAAACAAACAAACCAAAAACAAACAAACAAACAAAAAACTAAATCAGATGTAATTAAACTGAAAAGCTTCTGTACAGCTAAGGAGACAACAACCAAAGCAAATAGACATCCTACACAAGGATATTTGCATATTTTGAATCAGACAAAAGCTTGATAACTAGGATCTAGAGAGAACTCAAATTAATCCACATGAAAAAAGCCATCAATCCCTTATATCAATGGTCAAGAGGGATTGACAGAATCTTCTCTAAGGAAGACAGATGGATGGGTAACAAATATATGAAAATGTGTTCATTGTCCCAATTATTAGAGAAATGCAGATCAAAACCACCCTGAGATATCATCTAACTTCAGTGAGAATGGCTCACATCACAAAATCTCAAAACTGCAGATGCTGGCATGGATGTGGAGAGAAAGTAACACTTTTACACAGCTGGTGGGACTGCAAAGTAATACAACCTTTTTTAGTAGGAAGTATGGAGAAACCTCAAAGAACTCAAACTAGACCTCTCATTTGATCCTATAATCTCATTACTGGGCATCTACTCAAAAGAAAAAAAATATCCTTTTACCACAAAGACACTTGCACTAGAATATTTATCACAGCTCAATTTACAATGGCCAAAATGTGGAAACAGCCTAAATGCTCACCAACACAGGAATGGATTAACAAGTGGTATATGTATATCGTGGAATACTATTCAGCCACTAAAAAAGATGGAGACATTACATCTTTTGTATCAGCCTGGATGGAAGTAGAACACATTATTCTTAGTAAAGCATCACAAGAATGGAGAAGCAAGAATCCTATGTACTCAATTCTGATATGAGGATAATTAATGACCTAGTATACCATGGGGGGTGGGGAAAGGGAAGAGCAAAGATGGGGAAGGAGGGAGTGGGGGATTACATTGTGTGACACAGTTTACCTAACAAATGCAATCAACGTAACCTCATTCTTTCTACACTCAATGAATCCCCAACAATTAAAAATTCTACCAAATGTTACTTCACAATGTTCATAAAAATATAATCATATACAATCATTAACAGCAGTACATGTTTAATGTACAAAACACTTGTGTATTTAAGTTAAGTCAATATCTGGTTTTCACCTTTTTGATCACTGAGGAAGACAAGATTGAATGGCTAAATATCTAACATTATACCTTCATCATAAACTTAATGGTAATACAACTTTCAATAGATATTTGTTAAGCTCACCTCTCTTCAATTTGTGGCTTTTATTTTGTGTAAAATGTTTGTTATTTTAAAATTTTTCTTAATGTGTGTTTTTACTTGCTGTTGCGCTATGGTGTTGTTAGTATGTGAACGAACAGTGAGTGGTCAGGTAAGTTTATTATAATCTTTGCTTGCTATTTCTAACTACTATTTACCTTAAAACTCTTTACACAATCTGCTGAAGAATTTTGCTTTGCCAAAATTATTTTAAAACTGTTTTATATGACATCATACTATTTGGAAGCCCCCACCTAACTTGGAGTTTTAGCATCAGAGTGACTAGCAACCCTGCTCTGATGAGAAATAAGGGGACCTGGATGTGGATGTTACCCTGTGCTTTTGTGGAATGATTCTTTTGCCTGGCAGATGGCCTAATGTCTAGTTATCTAACACATGGCTAGTGGGATCCCTTATGTGGGAAACTTGTTTATACTGGCAGATGCATTTATAGCTCTTGTCTAACCCATGTCCAATTTATGCCTGCCTGACCACAGTTCCACTGCCGATAGACTGACCCTGAGTACTCCCATGAATCCCATGGAAAATCCAGGTTGGAGTAGTTCTGGTCAATCAAAAAGAAGCTGCATAACTGGGTTATAGCTTTCATGTGAAAGCCCTAAATTAGTTTCATAGTAAGGCTGAGTACATTGGGTACTTTTTCTTCCATTCTTGAGATACTTTACTATTTTTCAATGTGTGTCTGTGCCTGGACAGCTCTTTTAACTTGTCTGATTTCAGGAAAAAAAAAAAAAAAAAAAAATCCCCTGTGTTCTCCTTTTCCATTACTCTTTTTTAAAAGTACTATCCCTTTTTCTATTGACTAACATACTTTAATCCTCTCTATTATGTATTCTACTCAATAATGCAAATTTCTGAACCTCAGGCCCCAGTCTTACTTGCTGCTTTTATCAGGTGACTAAACAATGGTTTTTAAGACATTGGCTATCAGGGAACAAAGGACAGTAAACCTTAGAACCAGGAAACAACAAAGCTCTATGATTGTTTCCGCTCCCTGCTATGGGAGTTTCCAAATGCAGTAAAGAGAGGAACCCAGAGGGAGCCTGATAAGATTCCCTGAAATAAAGAGATGGAGCTCAGAGTCCAGAGACACAAAGGAAACTAAAGTTCTACTCAGAAGATAAGAGTACTGGAGAGGAGAGAATTGTATAGAGAAAGAATACTGGAGACTGGCAGAAGGTCCCCCTTGAGTTTTAGCAAAGTACTGATAACACATGTGAATGACAGAAAGGTAAAGGTGAGGAAAAGCACCTACCGAAAGGATTCCAGGGAACAGTATCCAAAACCTACATGGGGACAGAGAAAAGTACATTTCCCCAAACACAGACTGGAAAACCTCATAATTCACAGAGTATTGGTTAAGGAATTCAAGAGTGTCCTGCCTCAGGGGTGAATTGGAAATACATTATTGGAAATTCTGATAACCACACAAGTAGCGACATAATATTACATGAATATAGACTGGTACGTTACATTTTTTAAAAATCATTATTATTTTATTTTTGTGGTGATGGGGTCTGAATCTTGCTCAGGCAAGTCTTTCATTCCTGAGCTCAAACAATCCTCCAGCCTCAGCCTCCCAGAGTGTTAGGATTACAGGTGTGAGCCACCGCAACTGGCTTTAAGTTATATACGGAAACTCTAAACCCTAAAGTAGCCCTAAGACAACAAAGTAAAAGTTATAGCTAAAGAACCAACAAAGAAGAGTAAATGGAATTATAAAAAATAATTCATCCAAAAAAAGCTGAAAAAAGGAACAAAAAGAAGATGAAAAGAACATGAACACAAATGCTACACTTTTAATAAGAGCAAGTAAAACCATGATCAAGCAAACTAAACGAATTTAGTGCTATTTAGTAATTCTGTTAGACTAGTTCATTTTTGTCTTTAAATTAAAAGAAAACCTGAAGAACAGATGTTGATAGCAGCAGTATCTTTAGCACTAATAAATGAAAATTAACTTTGAACCTGAGATAAAAATAACTGAAAATTGTCTACTCCTTTAAATAAAAAACTAAAAACTACTATTAAATATATATAAAATTACTGATTTTCATTTCCATTATTGATTTTTTTCTTCTCTGAGAAAAAGGGCAGATAAAAGGAGATAAGAGAGAGAAAAAGAGAGGGAAAGAGAGAAAAGATCCATTGACTGATTCTCTTTCCTCTAACACATCATTATTATTATACATAATAATGCGAAATGCTCCTTATTACCGAGATAACAGATACCTTTTTTAATTGAATTAAGAGTATATTTAAAAGTCTTCAGGGGCATCTGGTATGGACAATGAGCAAAGAATTAGTATGTGTTACTAAAGTACCCTAGTTAAATGGACACTGAAATCTGTTATATTTGTCGTTTGCAACATAAGTGACTATAATTACCTTTATCACTTAAAAGACATTACCCTTTAAGATCAAGAAGCTTTAAATCCATTCATTCTCCAAGTAAAAATAGTGGTAATAGCCTAATTAACCTTTATCCCTTTGAAGTTCATCCTTGGAGACAGCATCAGCACAGGCATCGAAATACTTCTGTAGAGTATCAACTTGTCTACACAGGATGTCTCTAAAGGTTTCCATTTCGGCCAATTTCTCACGTAAACTATGGCCTTTCTGTAAAGCATAAAAAGGGGGGATATAACTCAAGCAAAACAAAATTAGACTTCATTTGGTCCTATGGTATTTCATTAGTTTTTAAGGTCAGCACCTTGTCATTGAGGGAATGGGATAAAATCTGTCAAGTTGAATGTAATATTCCCAAGAATAGGCTTGAAATTGACCAATCTAGAGGTTTAATAATGATAAGTCACTTGTAAGTGATAACATTATTTTTATAGGTAATAAGAAAGCAATAATGATTAACAATTTGCTAATGCAACCTTTAATATATTTTTTTCTTTTCTGAGATAGAGTCTTATTATGTCACTCTCAGTAGAGTGCGGTGACATCACAGCTCACAGCAACCTCAAACTCTTGGGCTTAAGTGATTCTCTTGCCTCAGCCTCCCAAGTAGCTGGGACTATAGGCGCCCCTTACAATGCCTGGCTATTTTTTTGCTGTAGTTGTCATTATAGTTTGACAGGCCCAGGACGGGTTTGAACCTGCCAGCTCCAGAGTACGTGGCTGACGTCCTATCCACTGAGCTACAGGCACCGAGCCAGCAACCTTTAATATTTTTAAATTAGACGTTGTGAGGAAGAACTATGAAAGACTTTGGGCAAAAATATTACTGGTATATCAAAGTAATGCTAAGTGCTATCCATGGGACCCCTGGAACAGTGTTATTTGATCATACAGAAATTTCCCCCTTCAAATATAATCAAAGTTATATTTGAGCTATCTTATAACTCTTTTCTTAAAAAGCTAAGTAATGTAAATGATTTTTGTCCATAGATTCATGTACCACGTGGTAGTACTGATTACTAATCTATAAATATTTACCAGTTTTGCATATATTAGCAAATCCATTTCAGTATTCTTCAGATTCTCTTTGAGCCAATTTCTCAATTTAAATCTTATCTCAATTAATGAATGAAATCAACTCTTGACATGTGTTCATTGCATATTTGAATGAAACAACTGTAACAACTTCAAATAAATTATATGGTAGAAAAGTTCTTTGAAAAAACTATCAAGTATGTTCTACCCACAACATCAATTTATGTTGGCTTAACTTAAAAGTACTTGTTAACCACAAACCTTGAATGAAGAGGTGGATGTTGCAGAATAGCCACTTGCTCCAGACACCAGAGATACCATTGAGCCATGTCGACGCAAGCTGGATTCAGATCCATATCCAGATTCAGTCTAAAAAGAAAGTAAACAACATGAAAAAAAAATTAAACAGAAAATACTTAAAAACAAATGGTTTCCTACAAATTAAGAAGGTAATTGTAACTCACAGCTTAAGTGCACATAAAAAATACAGTCAATTCACTGATTGCCATTTAACTTAGAAGTTTGTCAAACACCTACTACACTCTCAACTAGTAGGCTAGAAGAATATTTAATAATAGGAAAACTACCTAGAGTAGTCAAATTCATAGAGACAGAAGTAAAATACTGATTACCAGAGAGGAGAAAGAATAGGGAGTTAATATTCAATGGGTATAGGCAGAAGAAGGTAAGACACTGGCTATCATCAACCAAAGTACTAAAAATGTCCAAATACAATACAGTACATATGAGTTTCTGTAACATTGAAAACTTGCCACGTTGGCAGCACTGTACAAATAACTTGGTAAGGGTTCATAACCTTGGTATATCAATGTCTCACAGTTACATTTGACATGTGGTGGTATCTTGCTGATATTTGTTACTGTTGTCGGGTGCTTTTGTGTGCCATTACAAGAACATTGAAGCCTGACAGAATGAATAAACATTCATAAATTTGGGCGGTGCCTGTGGCTCAGTGAGTAGGGCGCCAGCCCCATATACTGAGGGTGGCGGGTTCAAACCCAACCCCAGCCAAACTGCAACTAAAAATAGCTGGGTGTTGTGGCGGGAGCCTGTAGTCCCAGCTTCTTGGGAGGCTGAGGCAAGAGAACCGCCTAAGCCCAAGAGCTTGAGGTTGCTGTGAACTGTGACGCCACTGCACTCTACTGAGGGCAACAAAGTAAGACTCTGTCTCTTAAAAAAAAAAAAATTCATAAATTTCTTGTTAAACTTGGTAAGAGTGGAAATGGAATCAGGGACACTTCTGTCCAATTTTAAGGAGAGAATGCCATGAAGTAAATGGCAGTGCACAAATGGATTAAATGTTTTTCTGAGGGTAGAAAAAGTATCACTAGGAAGAGAAGTCAGGGTAGCTAGTAATGAGCAGACTTGACAAACACATTGCAAAAATTCATCAAACTGTGCATCAAAATTGTCAGCTGACTGTGAGAACCATAGCAGACAAGTAAACACTGATAGAGAAACAGGAAAATCTTAACTGAAAATCATGCTATGAGAAAGGTGTATGCAAAAATAGTCCCAAAGGAGCTCACTGACGAACAAAAGCAGAGGAGAGTCAAAGTTTGCCAAGACCTCTTAGAGAGGCAAAACAGATGTGTTAACACTGGTGAGGAAACATGGGTGTACCAATATGACCCTAACAAAAGTGTCAAAAGTGCAGAATGGACGTCAGGCAGTTCTCCATGACCAAAAAATCCCATCAGTTCAAATCAAAAGTAAAAATAATGTTGCTAACCATTTTTAATATCAGAGGGATTCATTATGAATTTGTGCCAACTGGACAGTTAACTAAGATTACTATTTAGAAGTGCTGAAAAGACTGCATGGAAAAGTTAGAAGAAAACAACCTGAACTTTTTGCCAACAACTCATGGCTCTTGCCTCATGACGATGCACCAGCTCACACAGTACTGTCTATGAGGGAGTTTTTAGCTAGTAAACAAATAACTGTCTTAGAACACTCTCCCTAATCACTTGACTTGACCAGAGTGACTTTTTTCTTTACCCAAAGATAAAGGAAATAGTGAAAAGAAGACATTTTCATGACATTCAGGACATCAAGGGTGGTATGAGAGCTTTGACGGCCATTCCAGAAAAAGAGTTCCAAAATTGCTCTGAAGGGTGAACTAAACAGTAGCATCAATGCAAAGCTTTCCCAGGGGAGTACTTCAAAGTTGACCATAGTGATATTCAGCAATGAGGTTATGTAGCAGTTTTTCTAGGATGAGTTTGCAAACTTAATTGTCAGACCTTGTAGATGTAATGGGCTACAACAGCTGCCTCCAATCTTTAAATTATTTCAGCCCTTCTTTTCTTCCATTTATCAATTCATGGCTTTTGATTCCGTAACGTGACATCTCTCTATGTACAAGGGGTGGGCTTGTTCTTAAGCTACCAAGTCCTTCTTTTATCAAAATCTATATAAAAACCTAACCTATGACATAAACTAAATAAACTTAAATAAACTTAATTTGACATTGTGAAATTCAGTCTTACCTCTTTTCTATTCTTCCTTGCAAGAAGCCTAGAGGTCTAATTGTCTTTTTTTTTAGTAACATTAAAATGGAAGTTAGAAACAAGTAGATAAATCAAACGGGACTATAAAAAGGAAGTCTGATAAATAATTTTTCCACCCTAGCTTTACATACAAATACTAAGAGATACAGAAGAAGTTTTCATTTGTTTGTTTTGAAAGAAAAATTGATGAACTATTTAAGTAATTTAAAATGATGCTATATATATTAGTTCCAAAAAGCCACCTGGGACAATTCATTATCTTGGATATAACCACAAAAATAAAAACAACAGTAAAAGCTAGCATGTATTTAGGGTACATGTGCCAGGCGTGCTAATTAAGTGTTTTAAGTGCCTTATCTCATTTAATCCTAGTAATATTATCATACCCCTTTTATAGGTGATTTTATGTAAAGTCTTCAGAGTCATAGAGTTTGTAAATCAAGGGGCCCCAGATTCAAGTGCCTATGATGTTAACAGTGACATGCTGCTTCAATATCCAGACACTTTGCTTCTACTTCTCTCAAAGCTATCTGTTTCTCTATTTTTCTACTGCTATTCTCTAGTTCTGTTCACAGTGTCTCATTTGAATTAATCCAATAACCTTCTAAGTGATTTTAGTCTTTCTTGTTCCTTCAAAATTCTTTCTCCTTAGTGCAGGCAGAGTGGTTCTTTAAAAGTAGACATCTAATTCTTTCACTTTTGTTTTAAATCCTGTTTGGTTTCCTATTTCCCCTAGGATCAAGTCTATATGTTGCTTTTTAACTATGCAAACACGAAAAAAAGCTAAAATTAACTAGAAAAGGAAGTTATCATGAAAGTAATAGACTCTCTAAAAGTTGACCACACAAGGGAATTAGGCAAGTATAAGGAACTAGGCCTACTGTACTGATGTACGTGTGATACACGTCCAGTCTATATAAATTAGGTCAACTTAAGGAGGTGATCAACTATGACGAGTCCACGGTATTTTTTGTTTGTTTTTTATTGTTAAATCATAGCTGTGTACATTAGTGCAATCGCCTGTACCCATTCTAAGATGCACCGTAGATGGATTCCATGGTATTTTAAGTTGCTTTTCTTGAATAATAATGTTACCACTTGTGGATTAATATTCTTATTCATTCAATTTAATTTGTATCTAAAATGTGGATAACACCTATACTGAAAGGTTTCTGTGATAATTTTCAAATTATCTTTTTTTTTTTTCTTTTAGAAATAGTCTTACTGGGGCTTGGCGCTTGTACTACAGTGATTACAGTGTCAGCCACATACACCTAGGCTAGTGGGTTCAAACCCAGCTAAACAACAATGACAACTGCAACCGAAAAATACACGGGTGTTGTGGGGGGCACCTGTAGTCCCAGCTACTTGGAAGGCTGAGGCAAGAGAATCACTTAAGCTCAAGACTCTGAGGTTGCTGTGAGCTGTGACACCACAGCACTCTACCAAGGGCAGCAGAATGAGACTCTGTCTCAAAAAAAAAAAAAAAAAAAAAAAAAAAGAAGAAGAAGAATAAGAAAGAAATAAAAGAAAAAGAAACATTCTTGATGGTTTGCCTGGGCTAGATAGTATCATCATAGTTCACTGGCACCTCATGCTCCTAGGCTCAAGTGATCTTCCTGACTTTGCCTTCCAAGTAGCTGGGACAATAGGCACACACCACTGCCCCTACTAACTTTTCTATCTTTTGTAGAGATAGGTTTTTGCTCATGCTGGTCCCAAACTCCTGGCCTCAACCCATCCTCCTCCCTCAGACTCCCAAAATGCTAGGATTACAGTGTGAGCCACCACATGTAGCAGGGTTCTATGAGTATTAAATGGTAACACATTAAAGTTCCTATTTCTATTCCTTAATGGATCACAGGAGTATTACAGAAAAGAACAATGAATGGGCTAGGAACTGAGCAATGATATAAACATTCCTACACTGATCTTATCCCTCAAGCACAAGTACCATGTATGTGACTGAAAAATGACAAAACTGTTTTCAGCTAGGATAATATTTTAACCTATAGGACATTCATTTGCTTTCCTACTTACTCTTATTATTCCCACCTGAAAGTTATTTTCATCCCTTTGTAAACTAAAATAAAACTGTAAGCCTCCCCTGCTAATTTAATGGACCCCCTCTTGGCCAAGGGGACCCTTGGCCAAGAAACCTTAAAGCTGAGTTATTGGCCATAAGAAAGGAGATCAGACAGGCCTACTTTTGCCCTCTCCCTTCTGTATTTACTCTTTGTAACAGTAAGATAATATATTACTGGCCAGGATCAGCAGCTTATGCATGCAACCCTAGGACTTTGGGAGGCCTAAGCAGCAGGACTACTTGAGACCAGGAGTTCAAGACCAGCCTGAGCAAGAGGGAGACCCCTCTCTACAAAAAAATAGAAAAAATTAGCCGGGCACAGTGGCAAGTACCTGTAGTCTCAGGTACCTGGGAGGCTGAGAAAGGAAGACCATTTGAACCCAGGAGTTTGAGACTGCAGTGAGCTATACTGATGCTACTGCACTCTACCCAGGTGACAAAGTGAGACCTGGTCGGTCTCGGTCTCTCTCTCTCTCTCTCTCTCTCTCTCTCTCTCTCGCGCGCGCACGCGCGCACACACACACACACACACACACACACACACAGAATGTGAGATATTAAGTCATTAAAAGTCAACAGGCCTAGGCCTAAGGCCATGTAAGGCAAAGGATAAATCACACCAGCAGATCATCAATTTACTTAACAAATCACTTAAGTCTTGGTATATATCTTGTCTCCTATTAACATACTTCCTTATCTTAAAGCAGTCCAAGCCTTTAGAGAATGCTTCATATCTTTAATCAAAGTGTAAATCGAAGACTCTTTAATGCCACCTATAACCTATAAGCCCCTGCTTAAAGATGTCTTACCTTTTTGGGCCAAATCAATGGATGCCTTTCACATATTAATTAATGACTTTATGTGTAATGCCTGTCTCCCTAAAATTATAAGACCAAACTGTAACCTAACTATGGCAGGATCACTTGTTCAAGACCCATTGGGCATGGTCCTCTACCCCATTGTTAAACATATCTGTCTCAGAGTACCGTATATACTCGAATATAACCCGAGTTTTTTCGGCACAAAATTTGTGCCCAAAAACCCGAACTTGGCACAAATTTTGTGCCCAAAAAACTCGGCTTATACTCGAGTATATGCGGTAAATCTCCTTAGATTATTTTAAGATTTGGGGTCTTTTCCATTGACACTTCAGTATCAAACAAGACCAAAACATTCAACAGGCAATAATGACAACACATAAGCAAAATATTTTTTAGGCGATTAGCTAAAGACTTATTTGATTGAAAAGAGCATCTTGGTTCTTTGAGTTTTAAGAAACATTTTCCCTCAGCCTATGTCCAATATACTCAGCAAGTAAAATGAGAAATCAGTTTCCACTGCTGTCATATGTGTAAGCCACGCCACCCATCATTACTTTTCCACATCAAATATAGAAAAAATCATAAGCCCAGTCCCAGTAACTATCAGAAATATCCCCTCCTGATAAAATAACAATTCAAATACAATACTAGTTTATTATACAAAAAAAAAAAAAAAAAACTGTTGGAGTACATAACTTTTTCCTTTCATATCTTCTATAGCAAAAATATAAAAGTTATTCAAATCTAAATTAACTTAAGTTTTAATTTTTTTTTTAATCTCTTTCTTAAGAAACAGTTTACAAGCAAATTACAGACTAACAAAGGATAAATAAGCTGAAAGTCTAGTAACCTTTCTGTGTTAGGAGGAAATATGTGATAAGCGTTATAAAAACATGTAAAATTTGATAAACCACAAAACCATAAAACAGATTTTCAGGACACTAGTATAACTATCAATTCCACTCCTTCCTTTAAAAACAAATAATTAACAATTCATAGTAACCTGGTGTGAAAAGGCAATCAGATGAAACTAATTTATGGCTTTCATATGAAAGCTATAACCTGGTTATAACCTAAGAATATGGGGAAGGGGGAGAGGAAGGGAAGGGGAGAGGAGAAGGAGGAGAGGGGAGAGGAGGGGAGAGGAGAAGGAGGGGAGGGGAGGGGAGGGGAGGGGGAGGGGAGAGGATGGACTGAGGGAGGGTGATTGGTGGGATCACATCTATAGTGCATCTTACAAGGGTACATGTGAAACTTACTAAATGTAGAATATAAATGTATTAACACAATAACTAAGAAAATGCCAGGAAGGCTATGTTAACCAGTGTGATGAAAATATGTCAAATGGTATATAAAACCAGTGTATGGTGCCCATGATTGCATTAATGTACACAGCTATGATTTAATAA